>APFE031476307.1:0-21601 GCA_000404065.3 Pinus taeda | reverse complement strand
CCTTGAAGAGTTCACTTGATGACTACACACACTCGGGTTCACTTCGTTAGCTCGCATGAGTCCTTACATCCACCTTCCTTGTTCATTTCATTCAAGTCTCTACATGCTGATGTCTAAGTCATGCTTGTGATGATGTTCTAGTTATGCTTAAAGTCTTCGCTTCATATGTGCTGGTTGTATTCGCTATGAAAGTATTTGTTGCACTCGCACACAGAGTCACATTCATTTTTGTACAAGCATCGTCTTGATCAATGAACGAGCAATCATGAGTGTCGCACTTGTCGCTTACACCATCGGTCAATCTTGTTGAACATATGTGTCTGGATGGTTTGGTCGTTTCATCATCAAGTCATGTGAGTGTGTGTCGTATGATCACCTATGCATCTTTCGATTGTTCACACACTTAGCCATTTTTGCTGAAGGTTCTGATGACTTGACTCCCCTCTAACAGTCGTACCATTACCCTGCCATCGACTCGATCGACTGTCAACCAGAACAACACAGAAACACAAATCTAGTCTCTTTAAGTTGCGCTGCCTAGAAGAAATCTAATCAACTGTCGTGCTGGTCACCCAGACAGTCAGACCCGATAGTCACCCTTGGACCGACTCCTTCTCTCGCTCAACTGACTGAATAAATTGTGCAGATAGACCAGACAAACACCAAGTGCTCGTCCCTTTCTCCCTCAGAAAATTGCGTAGTTTTTCGAGTCAGTCATCCCGACAGTCGACCAACTGTTCATCTCAGAAATTGTACAGTGTTCATGAACAAGACTTTCACTGCCCATCAGTTAGCTCAACCCAAAAATTGTGCAGAGATGATCAGAATGTCAGCCTCCTGACCTCAGTGCAGGTTTCCTTTCCAGTAGCCCCTAGTAGTAGACTGCCAGTTCCCTATGGGAATTGCACAATTTCTGCTGCCAATCTCCTGGGCATCCAACTATCAGATCCCTCTGGGAATTACGTAGTTCTGGCTGCTAGTGACCGAAAAATCAACTGGGATTTCCCTTTGGGAATTGTGTAGTTCTGGCTGCCAATGACCGGGGCAGTTCCCCAGAAAAACTGCGCAATCCTTGCCTGCTGACCCTTCATGTAGCCCGACCCGTTCCTATAGAAAATTGCACAAATCTGGCTGTCTAGCCCTGCTGTCCTTCATTCTGAAAAATTTGTAAAGCATGCCTGCCTTTCCTTCCAGCAACTCGAATTTTTCCTCCCAAATTTTGCGCACTTTTGCCTCCTAGCCGAGCCAAACCTTGCAGAGAGTCACTATCAACTCAGATCACTTATCTCTGTCTCTCAGTGACTCGCGCAGTTTTCATCAGTAGTTTCCCAGAGCCATCATCCTTAATGACATCCTTGCTGCCTCTCCCGGTCACTTGCACCCGAATGATCATGTGTCACGGTAGACTAGGAGGTTTTGGATTTGATGTCGTCTCATCATGAGTGACTACAGGTATAGGTACACCAAAGAACATGACAAGGCGATGAATAGGATGAACAAAGAGAGCATATGCAGAATGACAAGTTCACCAACAGAGGAATGAAGGAAACACGCGAAGTGGACAAACGCGATGACCAAGCACCTTCGCAAACAGATGAGCCTGCCAAGTCTTCCAACATGTAAGCAAGGAGCAACATGCTAAAGCTTCATTAAGCGAACCAAGGACCATTGAAGACTCCAATCGCTTCTCCATGTGGAGGTGAAGCTATGATACACCATGAAGACATCCATCACCCATTAACACTATAGCTCGACACACACTTCAGTAGCAACAAAAATGTACCAACATTGTCATGTCAAGTCATGTCGAGTCACTTCATGAGTCATGTCGCCCACATCCCCATTATGGATTTGTTGTCAATAAATGTGATGTAACGTGGAAGTCCTAGAGATCCACTTGTTGAATAAGAGTCATGTAAGTCGAAGAGTCATGGAAGTCAAATGGTCATGAGTGTAGTCGAACAGCCACAAGGGTTAGTTTTACCCTTGGATATAAATACCTCCTCATTTGTACATCAAAGTAATTTTCACCTCAGCTCCTCCCACATAGCCAAGAGAGTTTGTAATATTTTCTTTGAGGAGTAAGTAGTGGCTCCAATGCCCCACTGATTGGGTTAGTGATGTATGGTGTAACGATTTGTCTTGGAACTTTCGCTTAATTCAAAACGTTGTTAACAGACCAACACATTTTCACACATGTATTGTATTTGTTGTAAGAATGAACCTTAACACTTGTAGTGCATGTTGCTTTAACTTGTTATCTACATCTGAACTGATTCATTTGTTGTAATGCATAATATATTAATGAAAATGTGTTGTATATGCTGTTAATGCTATCCCATCCGTGTTGACTGATCTGCAGGACATCGGACAGACCTTTCACATGAACCTTGTTGTAACAATCATTGCACTCATTTGGACTGATCCGCGAGTGTTGTATGTGTTATATTACCTTGTATGTTGTGAATACAACATCCGAGTGGACTGCTCCGCCGGAAGCTGTGTATGTCCTTTTGTGTTGTGTGTTCCTAGCCAAGTTGGGACTGATCCCTTTCAAACTAGAACTCACCTTCACCTTCTTCCCCTTATAGTGAAAAAAGCATTGACACAAGTACACTTACACTAACCAAGCACGCGAACCTCACTTCTCAAAGACAAAGCGAACCACTCTCTTGTGCTGACAAGCAAGAGTTGAGGCAAATCCTTAAGACAATGGAAACCGGACAATCATACTGGATGGGGTTACCAGACCAAATGGTGTGAGGTCTAGTTGGGACTTCATACCGGGGTGATCCCCTGAATTTTGGTGAGTCCAACACCGTCAACAAAACCCAAAGCACTAATATTATAAAAACAAACGATTAATAAACCAAGTAATAAGTAAACCCAAGGAATAAATAATCCCAAAAAACTAATATTTAAAACCTAAATGATTAATAAACCTTATAAATTAATATTTTAAAGTTAAGGGATTAATAAACCCAAGGGATAAAATGATAACTGAAAGGAATTATTAATATTATAAAATCAAAGAACAAATAAACCCAAGCGTTTAATATTATAAGCCCAAGAGAAAAATCTTATAACCTAAGGGATAAAAAAATGCAAGTATTTAATATTAGAAATGAAAAGTATTGATATTTTAACTCCAATGGATTAATATTATAAAACCAAGTTGTTTAAACCCCAGATAAATATCATAAATCGAAAAATAAACAATGCGACGTTGGACCATGGTTGACCATGATTCACCATGGTTTATTATGGTCTTCATCTCAAGGCAATCTTCGTTATAACACAATGTTCGATGAGGTTCACAATGATTGGTTTTGAAAATGAGAGAATATATGTCATATTAAATATTTTAAACCCCCTATGCCCTAAATCCATGGCATCAATATTATAAATGTAAACAATATTATAATACAAAACAATAATAATAAACATAAACCACAATCAATATAAGAACCACATTGTAAACCATGAAGACATCAATACAAAACATTAATATGAATACATCAATAATAATACACTATAAATCATTAAAACATGATAAATCATTAACACATTTATATCACTACATTATAAAAAATAAATAAATTTTAAAGCATAAATACATTAATATCAATACATGAATATATTAATAGTATAAATCTCAAGAATATTGATATAAAAAGCAAGAACATGAAGTCCCAACAATAATATTATAAACTTCAATAATATTTTCATCTATGAAAGACATGAACAAAGCGAAGGGACCCATAGCAAAGACCAAAAAAATTACAAATGCAAGAGAACAAAAAAATAGTAACACCACCATTGGAGCAAAGGAACATAAACGCAAAAAACACATCTAAATTGCACACATTGGATTTAAAGAAGAACAACATGATAGAACATTTTAAGAAGAGAGATATACAATTTTCTACATAAGGACAACAACGAGCAAAAAAATTCAATTTCACCAACATTGCAACCACAAAAAGAACATTGAAATTAACATATATTTTTTGTTTTCTTTACATCAAATAATTATACTACAAAATTGAACTTGAAACACTGCATCAAAAGTCATCTGCGGAATAGCCTCTTCCAAAACACAACCAGACCCATGACAAAAGTGCACTAATTTAGATCATGAAGATAATGATCACGATACTTAACTCTTTCCAACCAATTCCTTCTTGTTCTCCTCCTAGACTCCCTATGGTGCACATGTAACAAGTATTTTACATTTTTTTTTCGTTTCATCTAGCACACGAAGTTGCTCATCAATAAAAGCAGGATGGAACCCATATTTTCTATCAAACTTGTTTCGAAGATACGAAATAAAATTTATCACTCCAACAATATTGCACATTGTTCTCGCATAATAGATGACATCATTATTGTCCATATTTGCATTTGAAAGACAAAACAACAAAAGCAAAATTAATACACACACACACAAACAAATAACCACACACACACACACACATATATACACCCCATTTTTATTTATGTTATAAAACTTAATCTTATAAACCTAATGCTATAAAATAATATAATGTTACATGAACCAAATGATATAGAAAATTCTACAAATGTAAGCTTTATTTCACAATATAATGGATAAAATCGTGGAAATAGAATAAAACTGTGGCCAATATTCAAAAAAAGAATATTGGCCATGGTGATGGCCAATATTCAAAACCTCCAATTTGCACTTCATGATGTAATATGAATCCACAATATTAATTGAATTCATATTAATTGAATGTACATATCGAAAATATTATTGTCCATATTTGCATTTGAAAGATAAAGCAATAAAAGAAAAATTATTACAGACACGCACAAACAAATAAGCACACACACACACACACACACACACATACATAAAACATAACATTGCATTTTTATTTATGTTAAAAATGTAATATTATAAACCTCACACTATAAAATAATCTAATGTTACATGAACGAAATGATATAAAAATTCTACAAATATAAACCTCATTTCACACTACAATGGATAAAAACGTGGAAATAGAATAAAATCGTGGCTAATATTAAAGAAATCAATATTGGCCATGATGATGGTCGATATTCAAAACCTCCATTTTGCATTTCATAATGTAATATGAATCCACTTAAGAAAAAGGGTAATTTGAACAACATGAAAAACGATGTAAACAACTTTATCAAATATTTCTATATATGAGGAATGTATCAATCTCATAAATATATAAAAATGATTATAATAATAAAATTAAATCAAGAGGGCAATAAAAGAAATTTAAAAAAATTCTATAAAAAAGTCATAATGTTATTAGTTGTATGTCATAGCAATATGGGATTAAATCACTCCTCTTATTTCTTCCTAATTGTAACATATGCACTATATTTGATCTTGGCATAACGCTGAAGAGAGAAAGGTGGTGCAATGCGTAAACCATCTATTGATTTCACTCTTGATATGACTGTGAAGGTTAGGCCTTACTGCTCTTTATTCCCGATATCAACTGATGCCCATTATAAAGTAAATCCTTGTGACTTGTGGATTGTAAGTGCCCATGCCATCTTCAAAGGAATTTGTTTTTGATTTCCTCTTATCACTGGTGTGATAGGCACAATGTTGGATTGCTTGCATCAAATGGAACACCAACATACTTATCAAAAACAATAGTTGTGAACATTGGAAGTTGAGGTGGCTTAGAGGTAGGCGTATAAAATATATCCTTAACATAAACAAGTTCACGATTCACCAATCCAACTTCGACCTGAAAATTACATGTCAACATAACACCCTGACCACGACACAACAAAACTTCGTGATCCAATTGATCATCATCAACAACAATGATTTCTGAATGCCTTGAATTCTCAACAATACATCATGAAATTCGGGAATTTAATGATTTTAACATATGCCTATTATAGAAGGAGACCAAATTATTTGTTGGAAACATGTGAACTGGTGCATTAAATAAACCCATTTCTCTAAGATGCAACCTCATATTAGCCCGCGACATAAGAAATTACTTATCTTCAGGAACAGGTTTTGCATTTCTTATGTTATTGAGGATGCTACGAAAACAAGATTATTTCTCATTATTTCCTTACTGGCAAAAGATTGTGTCAAGAGTGAAAACTATGTTTAATTTGATCCACAAGACATTCTGTGTTGTATTACCTGCATACAAAGGCTTATCTTTCACAGGAGGCAGCTGGCCAAGGTTGCCCACAAGGATGATGGATCTGCCACCAAAAGGAAAATTCTTTTTCTCTAGAAATGCTTCTCGTAATCGAGCATATATTTGCATAAACAACCTTGATCCTAGAAATCTCATTTCATCAGTCAATATATATCTAATATGTCTCATTTCTTAATGGAGTACTGCTAGTGACTGCCCCTGTAGTGGTTGCATATCTTTAATTTGAATTTTTAGAGCCGAGTGTATTGTTTTTGTATGTATATTAAAAGAAACTATTCATGATGGGGCAAGAAGAAGCAAAGGGATTCTTCCATTACCTAACAAATTAGAAAGAGCTTCAAAAATATAATGGATAAGGAAATACTCCCCAGTGCCTATGGTGCCCTAAACAATCATAAGATTATCTTGATGAGTCTCATATTCAACAAAGTGGCTTAAAACAATTCGAGAGAAAGTCATTATTTTTCTGACAATGAGTCTTGAGATACAAATGTTATATTTGAAAGGTCAACAATATCACCCCTTAATTTTACATTCCTTATAAAATTAATAGTTTCTTCTGCAACATCATCAGAAATAGTTATAATTTCCCAGTCAAAGGATATATTAAAGTCCCTTCGATCAAGGTTGTGAAGATCAGAAGCATTCACATCATTTGGTGGAGCCAAGCAAGAGAAAATTTTCCTTTCTTTAAAATCATCCTCAAGATTCATTTCCTGGTTAGCAAAATCACCATCTTCTTCATCTTCAATATTGTCGACAATTGATGGATTTTGATCAACATTCCATGCTCGATATCGGAAAATCCTCCAATTTTCAATAATAATTTCAGCTGAAAGGCCAATTTCTATAGGAATGTCATGAAATGGTTTGTACAAGAGCAATTTTTTGCAGCAAAGGGTTTCCAGTTCATCTAAACCCTCCCCAAGAATAGAATAAAATTGTGGCCAAACCCGAATAATAGCATCAACATTTCTAGGCTTCCATGGATCTTGTTTATGCTTTCTATCAATTGTCCAAGATATTGTTGTTTCTATCAAAGAAAGATGTTGAAGGAAAAAACGTCTCTTCTAATAATGTTGAACAAAAGTATTCTCAGATGAACATTGCAAGCCATCCCTTGAGATTTTCCAAAAAACCTTTCTTCCAAAATTTGACTACAAACAAGAGGTATCTTAAGTAATATATGACAAGTTTCTTGTGCTCCAATGTCACAGTCAACAATCGTTTCTACAAGAAACCTTCTGTATGCACATAAATTAGGATCCTCGGAGCCAATATAATTTGAAATTCTAGTTAGCATATGATGATAACTTTTAGACCTTTTTTCTTCTTTTGATGCATACTTAGCAATACATTTCAAGAGAGCATAATGAGAAAGCACTGGTTGGAAATAAACATTTGCACACCACATTGTTAGAAGGTCAATGTTGTGTACATTGAGCCTGTCACCATTTCTTACTGGCTCATATTTTTTTCTTCCTTGATCATCTATGAATAATCTTGATTCATCATAAAGATCCCATGGAACATTGTACCAACATGTAAGAATAGCGCCCTTTTTGTGCAAACAAGAATCTACACTACAGTTTGTGTGCCTTTGGACATGGTTTAACAATTCTTCATAATCATTATGAGGATTGCAAGAGAAAATATGAGCAATATTCAATAGTAAAGAGTCATCATTGAGGCTTCTTGGAACCATTATGCTGTGACAATGTATGTCACGTGGATTCCATGCACTTGCATTCTTGTCAAAGAATCTCTTTGCAAGTTGTACATCAGAACCATTTGACCAATCAAGTCTTTCCATGTCAGGAATGACTTGCAACCTTAGGAAACCATGGATATGTGTTGAACCTCTATGCTGCCACTCATATCTTAAGAAAATGAAGATATAGTTACTAGAAACAATATAAATATAATCATAATAAACAATTGACAAAGTATAGAAAATAAATTTAACAACAGAAACCTGTACCAAAAGTATTTAGCTTTAAGATATTTTTGAATTACTTCCTCTTGAAAAATATTAAATCTATGGTGCGTAAATGTGGAAACAATATGAGGGTACTGGATAACATTCTCAATTTGCATATGATGCTCATTTAAAGAACAAGAATATGAATGTATGGGGATGAGGTTATGCAACTCTGGTCACTTTGTGTCAGCCACACTCAAAGTAAAAAATAAAGATGGACATTCCAATTGAGTAATTATGTGAGTTAATTTAGACCGACACTTAATCCAATATTTCATTGTACCTCTCAAAGAAGAACCAAACCGCATAAGATGCTCAACCAACTTATTATATGGTAAATTAGAAAGTTGGTGACACAACTCGTCAATTGTTGTAGGTGAGTTATCATGCAAATGTTTCTTTACAAAAGCTGCAGGAGTTGCTTGGCTCTGATGCCGCATTATCATGTTCAATAGGTAATATCAAAAGCGAGGATGGATTCCAAATATCTAATCATAGTACCTAAGAAGATGCAATGCATACTCATGAAGTTTAACACTACAAATACGTGGTTGCAACCAATTGTCATCACCAGTGGGGAACAATGTTGGGACTTCCATATCTAATAACCCCTCTATATTATATTCATTCACTGGAGGGGTTCCAATATTGGGCCAATCCATGTCTTGAACATGTGAAGAATCAACATTATCAAGAAATGCTCTAATTTCATCCACTTCTCTTCGTTCATTTGATAGGAAAGCAACAAAAGAAGAACGATGAGAGGGAAAATGATCAACAAACAACCCTTCATTATTAGTTGCATTGATCTCACATTCTTCAATATCACAATAAAAAAATTTAATAATGGAGGAGACATCTATTGATCTTTCGGGTAGAGAATTTGCTTAATCATATTCTCTTACAACATCTCAATAACATTGATCATGTTGGATTTTGAAAAGCAATGCAGTGATCACTCGGGATATTTTGACATGACATTCGTAATATTTAGATTGAGCGACATGTCTCCTCACAATTAGAAAGTCAAAATCTTCAACATGTCAGGGCAGACTTTGTACAATTGTACAAATATCTTGAGGAAAGCTAATTGTATGACCGTTATATTTATATTTCCCACCTTGGGCATGTGTCACTTGTAAAATAAGATTCAACGTGCTATTAGCATTTCCTCAACTTGAGTAATAACTCTTAAAATATGAGGTTGCTCAATAGGATCCATGTTATTATATAAAAAAAAAAACGATGGGAACCTCTTTCACTTTTACATCATCTGCAAATAGGTCCTTCAGAATCTCTCAAAACCTAGATTCCAGGATCATATGATTCTTGGAAAATGTGGCACATTTGCACAACTCACAAGTTGTCTATCTTTTCTTGAAATATTTTATGCACTTCAATCACGTTTTCATCAAAATTAATATGAGCTCTATTGGCCGAACCATGTTGAGAACCATTTTGAAGAGTAAAATTTCTTCTAAAATGTACTTCATCGTGAAGAACATGAGATTCCCTTCCCAATTTTGAAGCATGTGGAATGGATCTATGATAGGGATGGTCCAAATTTATGGTCTTGATTTCTCGAACCTGAGAGGATGTAAAGGTGTCTTTGTCATAAACTATTTTAAAATTTAATTTCTAGCTAATTATAAATGAAAAAAATGAAAAAAGAATCAAATACATTTAAAATTTACATTTGTTTCTTGATGTGGATGAGGGTTAAGGCATGGTTTCTCTTTGCTTCTAACATTAGTGGATGGAACATTTGGGGAGTTAGTTTCTATGCCTCTATTCAAATGAGTTGTTTCTTGTATGCCTCTATTCAAATGAGTTGTTTCTTGTTTCAACAAAATAAAATACATTATAAAGTGAAACGTCCAACAAATAAAGGTTCAAAATTGAAAACAAATCAAATACATTGAACATTTACATTAGTTTTACAATTTGATGTTTTGGATTCCAATTCTCCATCCTGATCAAATGAAATCGTGTTTTTCCATAAAAGGTTATAAAATACATTGTCAAACTAACTCTAAATGAAAAAATGATAAAAATATCACATGCACTCAACATTTACATTTATTTGGCGATGTGGATGAACGCTATGCGATGGGTCCTCTTCACTTCTAACATCAGTAGATGGAACATCTACGGAGTTAATTTGTATGCCTCTATTGAAATGAGTTGTGTCTTGTTCGAAGAAAATACAATATGCCATAAAATTCAATGTCCAACTAACTTGAAATTCAAAAAATGAAAAGAAAATCAAATACATTGAACATTTACATTAGTTTCGAAATTAGATCATCAAGGAGAATGCATAGGAAGGTTATGACATGCTTCATCTTCACTTCTCAGATTAGTAGATGGAGCACTTTGGGAATTAATTTCTAGACCTCTATTAAAACGAGTTGTATCCTATTCCAAGAGAAGAAAATAGCTTATAAGTTTAGTGAAAAAAATTGTAAATAGAGGATGTAATAAAACAACCACTATTGCAGAAAAAAACAAAATATTATTGCGTTACCTCCATTGTTCCACGCGAAATGCTATCATGAATGACGAATTCTCTTGGTGGGACCACGTTACTTTGAGAAGGGAGATTAGAAGATCCATTTTTTCGAGAAACTTAATCCAAATTATAAAAAAAATGGCCAATTAAATTTTCATCCAAATCATCGCATACAAATGTCATCAATACCTCCACCATGGGTGTTTTGCAACCTTTTGCCTTGGTTGAAACATGCAATAGCAGACACAGAAGGGTTAGGGTGGACATTTGCATCCACGTTATCGATATGATGTTCTTCCCAATTGCAATACATTTCCCCAAATTATAAACATTTTCAGGAGAGAGTTGAACAAAAAAGCTATGTAGACGAGGAGCATATTCTAATAGTGAACTATCAAGAGGAAATGTTATTTCCATTATATCATCCATAGTACGATATTTACAAGGAAGCATGAAATCATTTTGAAGAGTGGATTCACTCATTCTTTTATGATATGTATGTCTCTTATGCTCATTTATTGCATCCTTATTTTGTTGATAACGTAAACGATGACTTTAATTAGACCTGTCACGTGATGCTATTGATAGATTTCATTTTCTTGTACGCTTGCTTGTGCCTTCAGATGAAATGTCTATAATGAATAATAACATAATCATTATGGAACTATAAACATGGAACATAGCATATCTAATATAAACAAACACAAAAGAATGAAAAAGGTACAAGTGTTTTTTGGCAATCGTATAAGCACTGAAATTTTTTTATTTGAGTGTTACAGATTTGTAAATTGATTCCATAATATAGTTTCAATGAACAAGATGTTAGAGGATTGTTTTGTTTCAATATTCAATCTTTTCAATTCTATTGTTGAACCAAGCTACGAGGAAGAGGACCCATGAATTGATTTTAACCTTCCATCAGCTAGAGCAATTTGAGACAACAAACACGATATCAGATGGCAAATTGCTAGAAAAATGGTCTACAAGGAGTGAGATTCATTCCATCCATTACAATTTTTAGTACACAACATCCATATTTTGGTAGGAAATATATCCTTTGCACAATGTATTCAACCTTTGAGGCAAATGAATCACATTACATATGAATCAAGCGAAGGAAGTAACCCTTTTGTTAACATAATAAGTTGCATTTACAAAAACAAATTCTTGAGAATAATCGAAAAAAGGGACAATAACAATAATCTTTTAAAATCTTAACGTGAGACTGAGATAGCTTATTGTATTGGTCCTAGGCTAGGACCGATTCAGTTTGGTAAGATGTTTCATTTCTAGTCAATTATTTTCAAACTTGGTATTGTGTTTTCTGAGGGCATAGGTTTTATGGTTCTAATAAAAAAATTGATGCTTTTGAAATTTGCATAGGTTTTATGGTTGTAATAAAAAAATTTGATGCTTTTGAAATTTACATTTTTAGTGGTATAAAATGTTTATTCCTGAGTAATTAAAAATGAAAAATATAAAAAAATATATACATATGTTATATGGTAAAAATGTAAAGTGTTTTCAGTTGTTAGTATCTACATAGGTATTTGTGGGTGGGTGGGGAATGAATAAGCCATATAAAACATATTTGATATGTTTTGTTTTGTTTCGTTTTTCTTTTTTGAAAATTTATTTAATTTGCCTTACTTTTTTCTTTGCCATATTTACTATTGAAAACCACCATTCTCATTAGTCTATTGCATTGATTTGTTTCCAATCTATGACACAAGAATGACAACATTTGAATGTGAACAAGGGGTTTATTATTAATAGCAAG
Organism: Pinus taeda; assembly: GCA_000404065.3. Classification (NCBI taxonomy): domain Eukaryota; kingdom Viridiplantae; phylum Streptophyta; class Pinopsida; order Pinales; family Pinaceae; genus Pinus; species Pinus taeda. The sequence goes on along the minus strand of APFE031476307.1, from coordinate 9,131 downwards.
CCACAAATGAACAACCACATCATTGAGATTTTCCCCTCTTCATTGACAACCCTAGCATTGAGGTAATCATTCTCTTTAAATTTTTTGAGCTCTTATTACTATATTTATTGAAATTGTTTTTAAATGGACGATGGTTCAACCTATTGTTGTTTTAATAAAATAGAAAAATAAGGACTATATTGTGTGGGTCTTTTAATTCATTTTTACTCTTTTCTCAAATAGATCTTTACTAATATGGTTAGTTGGATAGGTGAAAAAATAATGTCCTCCCACAGGTAATTTCTCACTCAATCAAGATTCATGAGAGATCAATCCCTCTTAAGATTTGCGTGATGTTCCCTCACATTTATGCACTTGACGAAAAATCCTATTTGTTGTGCCTTCTTTGACCTTTGTCATTTCACTAGAAGATTTCTTTGACCTTAAAAAACTAACGACTCTAATTTCTTGGAATGTTAATTGGATGGTTGAGCATTGAATATATGTTGGTTGAGTTGGGGGTCAATATCATTCACTCACTCAACCAGGTGGATAGGTTCATTTATAGGTTGTTGAAGTGATGGCGTGACAATAAACCAATCAAAGAAAGAAATATCAATCCCAATACTTTATCCCCCTATCATCCCTTAGATTGAGTGACATTGTCAATAGAAAATTACCTCTAACTTTTCATATAGAGAAGAAATTTAACCTTTCTCTTGCGAGTCTGATATTATTTTTCATTTCCCCTTTTTGAACTTTATTTAGTAGCTTTGGTGATATCATCACGCAATACTATAGCTGATATTTCTAGATGGATGTTGACCTTATTTGCCATTGGAAAGAAAGAGCAAAGAAATTGGCATGTTCAAGCCTTCATTACAAGTGATGTTATTGCCAAAACTGAAGCCTTAAGGTGACGAGTATTCTTTTTATAAGAGACAAAATATTGTTAATGTATATTCTCTTTAAAAATTATGTTATTCCACATATTCAATAAGAAAAGGTGATGTGGTCGCAAGTCAAAATCAATGAAAGATAAACTACAAATTGAAAGGGTTGGACAAGTTTGTGCAAAAAAAGAGGCACTAATGAACAATTGGAGTTATCTTCTAAAAAACAAGAAATGTGGACCACATGTCTGAGTTAATGCAACATTCTATTATACACAAAATTGGTATGGAAATTTGATACTATGGATTATTTTACATGAAATACGATATATTATCATTTTTAGTGCATTTCCATAACTATATGAACTTTTTTTATTGTTACAATCGAGGGACCCACATCTCACAATGTTCCAACTTGTCGACTCCGATTATTTGGTGAGCATGTTGCTGAAAAACTCTAGCATTGGGAACACTGCTTTAGGCATTAGCTTCCCAATTTCCTCCTTAATGGTGCTTCCCTCTATAGTACAAGCGATGGGGATGTATCATCGCCCACAACCACCACCATTTTCTTTCATAAATTATTTTATGACTATAACCACCTCCCCAAAACCTTCTCAATGCCCACCCCTAACCTTTAGTCATCCACCCTTCTCATTGTTTCAATCGTCCACCCTTAACATTCCAATTTCCCCCTCGGGTGATCTCACACCCTAGGGTGATTCCCACTATTGTACAATTGAAGGGGGTATATCATTTCCCACTGGCACTACCTTTTTCTTATTTCACTTCCACCATGCCATTATCCATCACCTGTGAACCATGTCAATATCCAACACTAAATGCTCTTGTCTAGCCATTGATGGCCATTAATATAATATATTGCAAGATAATCAAAATTTCGTATGTGCAAATTTTGGGCCACTTTTGTTACATGGCATAATAGATATTTTAACTTCAATAACTAAAACAATTGGTCATGCAAATGTGCATAACATTTCTCACCTGGAAACTTTGACATATTGCCAATTGGGCAAATCTTATTTGAACAAGGCTTGTAGATCTATGGAAAAAATATCAATGGCTGTGATCACTATTTGTTTGAGTCTATTTGTACACTTGTACCATGTTTTGATATGTCTAATATGAGAAAAACAATTGTACATTTTTTTAATAATTGTTTCATTTGCAATTAGAATATTGCTACCAATTGCTTCAAACAACACCTGGATACTAGAAACATTAAACAAGAGCAATGTATCAATGATTCACAACCTTATAGTATAAACTTATTACTGCCATATGCATATTGACATGTAGAGGAAAAATGTTTTGCAATACAATGAATTTGTGAACTATTTGGTGTTAACATATATATCTACAATACAAAAACAAAATATATTTTCTTGAGATTTTATTCATCAAACACTTGCTCCAAAGTCTTGTACATTATGCATGTACCATTATCAACTACCATATGCACATTTAACCAATGATTTAATCAATCTAAATACTAGCAATTAAAATATTTAAATGAGCATAACACCATGCATAATATCATGAAATTTAAATTCCTAATTGGAATTGAATTCACAAGATTGAACAAATAAGTTTTGGTTGAAGATTTAAATAAAAACTTCAAAAATATTTTCGGGTTTTGATATTATCCAAACATTTTTTCTTTATTTTCTGGAATATCTATACATGCATAATTTAAAAGAAATAAATTAAAATTTCTATGTCATAGAGGAGAGAAAGTTTGTTTACATTTGAGTAATGTATCGCAATGATCAACTAGCAATAAGTAAATCTACAAATTTTTAATTCATGATTAAAAAAATATGTAAATTGCAAAATTGTCATAAGGAATCTTAAACAAAATTATCAAATATTCATTCGAAATCAAACATCACAAGTCATAGAGTAAAATCAAAGGCATTTATTAAGTAATTAAAAGCATGCACTCACATAAATGCCACAATTCATCACATGCATGAGAACTGAAAATGGTATTGAAAAAAAATGGCATTTCAAAATTGATTAAAAACATCCAAGTCTATAGTGTTCACTGATTTTGGACCCTTTGCACCAACGCATAAAGGTCTATAAATACTAAAATATAATCAAATAAAATAGGTCTTGGAACATGAAAATCACATATTTTTTGAAAACAAATCACGATTTCTAAAATGTTGTATATTCAATTGAAATCTGCTAGGCAAGCAAACATCTTCTCCTCATCTCCAGAGTCTTCATAATTGATACTAAGTAGCATGTACTTCGATATAAGCTACCTATTGTGAATATAACATGTATTGTGCAGAGAAATAAATGGGAGGAAACTAATTGATGTTAATATGACAATTGACAATTAATACTTGTGCTTTTTTATTCTTCTTATGATATTTGACCTCAAACTTGGAAATAAGCTTGATTTGCTCAAAAGGGAGTTGCAAATTTTTTTGGAAACTTTGTTGTGTCCAAACTATAATGTTTTTTATTTCTACCTCGTCCCTGGCAATGAGGTCTTCTGTGGGTTGTTTCAATTCTCCTGGAACTTCTTCCTTTAATGAATTTCTACCTGATGTGTCAAATTATTCTATAATGTTTGTTCATTTTTTTCAAATTGATAAACATTGCTCATATGTCATTTGTATGCATGCTTTGATTTATTTTTGTTCTTTCTTCTTGCGTCTTAGCAAAGAAAGCATCAATCTTTTATCTCTCTTAGAAACTCTTGGAACTCCAATAAATTGAAATTCATTTTCTGAGTCAAGTATAGACAAAAACGCGCTTTTAACTGATTTGTCTTCTTCTACCAATTAATCAATTCTTTCAATTAAATCTTTAATTTCTTGATAAAATATTGAGATTTTGTCCTTTTTTATAGAAGTCTAATTGATTCTTCCATAGAATTAGGCAAATTTGTAAATCTTGATCTTTGAAAATGTCAAGACTCTGTGTTGCATTAGGGGAATTTTGAGGTCTAAAATGGACCTCCTAAAGAAATTATAAAATAATAGTGGAAATCATAAAATAAGATTACATTACATCACCAAATTTTAGAGGGAAAAAAGAAAAACTATTTTTTCAACTTGTATTTTCAACTTACCTACTTAAGGATTTACTCAAATTTCAAGTAGAAACACTCGTTGCATGCAAAATTTGATTCGTCATCCAAGGAGTACCCATGTTGCATACTTTTGATGGACCCTGCTACACAAAAAATGAGAAATACATGAAAAACGTGATTGCAACGATGCAAAATTTGATTCGTCATCCAAGGAGTACCCATGTTGCATGCTTTTGATGGACCATGCTACACGGAAAACGAGAAATACATGAAAAAACGTGATTGATACCCATGTTGCATACTTTCTATGGACCTTGCTACACAGAAAATTAGAAATACATGAAATAACTTGATTGCAATCACATTTTTTCATGTATTTTTCATTTTTTGTGTAGCAGGGTCTATCGAAAGTATGCAACATGGGTACTCTTTGTGTGAAGAATTAAATTTTTCATCCAATGAGTACCCCCACTCGAAATTTGAGACAAAACCTTAGGGAGATAAGTTGAAAATATGAGATGAAAAAGTAGTTTTATTATTTTATTATTTTTTAATCTTTTATTATTTTTACTTTAATCTACAATTCGTTGTAATTCAAAAACCGGTTTAAACAAGAATGATTACAAAGGAATCTTAGTAGAAATCAATGTTACTGATTCCTGAGGAGATCCAATAGATATAATATCCAATATGTTATGTGATTCCATTTTTTCTCATTTTCCTTTGTATTGGTTTCAATAGATACATATTTTCTTTCCCCTTAGGTACTTCCGTTTCTTTGACTTCTGCACTTTCTAGTTTCTCTTGCTCTGTTTTCTCATGAGAATTGATGACAATAATCTCATGTCCAATTATTTCTCTTTTTTTTTTTATAGAGCCTTTGCTCTTCCTGTACCTTCATGTTCCTTTTCCACACTTTGTATTGATGTGGATTCATCTTCTTTACTTGTGACAATAAAACCTTCTAATTTTTCAATTTTAATTGCTTTTCCATTTTGACAAACAATATAGGGTTCTGAAGTGAGTTTTTTGAAATTAAATTGCAACAATTCGGTAGACTTTAACTCTTCGAATGAAATGTTGATGTGTAGAGCCTTTTCCTTTAGGAAATTTTTGAAGAGTTCCTCTCTAAACTCTTGCAATTGTCGTCTTGATTCACTATGTAAGAGTTTTCCTTTTTGGACATCTTGTTGAAAATCATCAAAGGATATAAAAACCACATTGAAAGGTGGTTCTTGATGATTTTTTTTTAATATACTGACTGTTATATAATGACTCCCAATGAAACCTTGAGGATCATAGTCATAATGGGGCAAAGTAAATAACCAAATTTTCTCAAGCTCTTTCGCTTCTTTGATTCCGTGCCGTTTGTCTTGAATATTAATGTCACCAAACTTTATTGGAAAATTAGGCATGGGTTTCTTTTGCAGCTTACTCAACTTTTTGGCTTGCCTATTCAAAACATCTTACTTAGCCACTTCTCTCAAAGCAAGTTTTTCGGAATATATCGGGATAGAAGATGGGTGCCAACTTCACTTCCAAACACTCTGACGCAGGAAAATAATTCTTCAACAAACCAATGACCTATTGATTCTAGGCCTTCTTTCATATTATCACTTATTCTGGGAGGTATTGTTCCAAACAATACTTCATGCAAAGGAATCAAAACATAGTCGAAAATATCATAAAAATGGTATTTAAAATTTGACTCCCATAGAATAGGAGCATAGTTTTGAATCAAAAATTGTTGGTTAGATGGGTAATTCCATTTATGAGGAGAAATGGGGCCGAGGCAATAACAACTTCTAACAAATAGGCAAACATACCACAAAATATAATTGAACCTGGAGGGAGATGACATTGACAATTTTACCGAATCTGTGATATTATGTGACAGGAGGTCAATCCAGTTTAGGTGTTTCCCCTCATTCAAAATGTTATTGATTATTGGGATTCATTTAATTTTGCAATGCTCATGAACTTGTTCCCCATATAATTTGCTTAGCATTTTAATAAGAAATATAACAGGCTTCTTAAAAATAGTTATTGGATACTCCTTTTTTCCTCTGATCTTGAAACTTTTTGTTTCTTCCCTCAACCAGTGTTCAATTACTATATCATAATTCTGTTGACATTTCTTCAATACAATACTTCAAAACATATGAAGGAATGCAAAATTAAGTGGGATTTATGGGGGGCTGAGCTTATATATGGCTGATAAGACTTCATATTTCCAGAAGGCCATCACAATTTCTTGATGGTTAGATATTGTTCGGGTTCTAATATCAACGCAAGAGAGAATCCACGAAATCATGTCATAATAGGGAAACATTATGGCCATAGTCACCACTTTATGTAGCTTTGTTGCTCTCATTGCTTGAAACTGTTTGTTCCTTGTTTCAGTAGCTTTTGTGTTTTTTAACTATTCTCTTTGCTCAAAGAATTCAAATATCTCCTCTCAGCTCATCGTACCTAATTTTTACATCTTGTAGGTTGAATCTAACATGGGTAATGTGCAGAAGTTCACTTGTTGTGTTGGTACAACATCCATGCTCTTAATATTTTATTTAATCTGCTCTATTTGTTTCTTTGCCGCAACAAATTTTCTCTTTTTTCCCATTATATAACCTGTAAACAGTAACAAAGGATATGCAACTTGTGCTTATCTAAAATTTGAAATTGAATTCAAGAATTTCTAAAATAAATAACATCATGTTTAAACATAATTTTTTGAAACTGGTACTGTGTTTCCTTAATTCAATGCTTCTTGCAACAGGACTTAAGAAAAGAGCATGCAACTAGAACGCCTAAAATATTAAATGTTCCATTGGAGATTTTGTTTTTTTTTTTTTTGCATTTATGATCTGTAAACATTAAAAAAGCATATATAAGTTTTTATTATTAAAAAAAAATAACATTATGCTTACACAATTTTTTTTGAAACTGGTACTATGTTACCTCAATTTGGTTCTTCTTCGAACAAGAGTTAAGAGAACAACATGAAGGCAAAAGACTGTAAAATCTTAAATTTTTTGCTAGAGAGTTTCCTTTTTTTGGCATTTTATGACTTGTAAATTCCAATACATAATACATAAGTTTTTCTAATTTAAAATTTGAAATTGAACTCAGAAATCTCTAAAAAAATGATGTTATTCTTATAGAGAGATTTTTGAAACTAGTACTTGGTTTACTTAATTCAATTTTTCTTTGAAAAATACTTAAGAAAAGAGCATGAAAGTAGAATAGCCTAAAATATTAAAATCATGTTTAGAAAAACGTGAAAATCAGAAACAAATGTGTGCATTAATTCTCTATAAATAGGCCAAATATTTTTGTTTTCGGGAATTGAGAAAACATTAAAAAAAATATTATCGATTTAGCAAATCATCAATTGAATGTGAAATGATAAATTTTGAAAATCTATCATACTATCCCCTACCATCACATCCTCTACAATATCCCCTTCCCATCTCTGACTGATATTTAGCACGGGAAACACCAGATCCCAAAGCTATTGTGTGATGGTGCATGATAGGAATAAATGAATGTTCGACATAATACACACAAAGATGGACCCTAGAAGAATCATTTCATAAGATTAGTACTAGTAGGAGTCTTGTCCATGATGATGTTCCACATGAGGAGACGAGTGCATGGCGGGCCTTTGAGTTTCCATAACATACGCCACCAGCTTTCCACTAAGTTGGGTTTATGAGTTGCATGGATGATGGGGTATCCATCTTTTGGAGTATATGTCCCCCGCACAACTGGAGCCTAGATCAGTTCATCCTCATTATCCCTGAGCCTCACATGAGATTCAGCTAATGCATTTGTGTATTGCCTCCACTCCATACTCCACTAGTTGGGTATACCAAGACCATTAGTAGAACACCAAGCTTGTTGATAAATGGAGGTATTCATTTGGTCCCCTCTATGGGAAATGGTGGCCACTCCTCTATGGTTTAGGAATGCTATCAGATATATAGGTAGATTGCTCAAGTTTTCGCATCCGATCCATGGATCAGCTTCGATGTGGACAACCAAACCATTGCTAATTCCCCAAGTGAGGTTGCTCCTAATAATGGGAAGAGTATGAATGACAACTTTCCATATCACGAACATTCCTTGTTTGTTCCAAGCTCATAGCTGGACCCATTCCATAATATTGCAAGGCCAAATGTATTTATAGGTAACAATTTCTGTTCATAGGCTTTTGTGCTTCAGGAGAAGCCAACCCAATTTGCACGCTAGTGCTTGAGCAAAAGCACGGAGATCCTTGAGGCTCCACCCCCCCTCCCATTTTTTTGGGATTGCAATTATGCTTCATTTAAGCCATGCAAAGGGTTTCCCTTCCTTGTTCCCCTTCCAAAAGAAATTGCAACAAATCCTTTGAATCCGGGATAAGATACCTTGAGGAATCTAGGCAAGAGACATCCAGTAGACCGGGGTGGCTTTTAGAATAGATTTAATGAGAAATAAACATCTTGTCGTAGACAATAGTCGGTGAGTCTAGTTGTTTAATCTTCTTTCGACCTTGATCATTATCCAGATCCAATCAACTATTTTGTATCCATGAGATTTTATATGGAAGCCCAAGTATTTCAATCCATCCTCCAGTTGTAATCTCTGGAATGGAAATTTTTGGTATGCTTGATAGGATTCTTGAGGGGAGTAGGCAGATAGGGTGACGGTGGATTTGGGTCCATTTATTTCCATCTCTATTGTTGTGCTAAAAAAATGCAACACCTCAGAGAGAGTGTTATAGTCTTGTATGTCGCCATTGAGGAAGATCAGAATATCATCCATGAACAGCAACTGAGTGAGAGTGCACTGATCTGTGATCTTGAGTCCCATTAGCCTGCCTGATCTTCTTTCCAATGAGATAAGCATGCTTAACCCTTCCATAACAATCAGGAAGAGCAACGGAGAGAGTGGGAATCCCTGTCTAAGTCCCCATTCCGCATGAAAGAAATAAGAGACCGATCCATTTATGAGAGTACCGAACAAGACAGATCTAGTGCAGCACATGATCAATCTAGTGCAGCACATTATCCATCTAATGAGTGGGATAGGGAAGCCCAGGTGAGTTAGAATCATCCTTATGAAAAGCCAAATGACTCAATAAAAAGCATTAGAGAGATCTATTTTGAGTATGGCTCCTTTCAGATTCTTCTGCTTGATGGTAT
>APFE031476304.1:0-16193 GCA_000404065.3 Pinus taeda | reverse complement strand
AAAACTGCTACAGAATTTAAAGAGGGTAAAAACACCTCGAAGAATAAGGAATAACAAAACAAAACTGAATTTAGAAGGAGATGGTAACTGCTAGCTTGTTTTGTTGGCTCGCTGCTATATTCCTCTATAAACAATCTAATGATGCTTAGTTCCTGTTAGCCATAATGCAATGTGATTGGTTTGTATAATCTTGGGCATTCCGGTTGGCCAAAATGCAAATAAATATATATCAGATCTATCTTCCTTTTCAACCTCGGCTCTAATCCCTGATTTGCCACATTACAAAGCAAAAATAACGTTAAATTCTGATTATTTCGGAACTCAAAAAGAGTAAATCCTTATTTATAACCTCTCTAATCTGCCCATACAACACTCCGTTAACTTCCATCGCAAATTGCAATCGGCTTGATAATCCCTGTAAAACTTAACTTACGTACCTTTAGGCCACATAACTATGAAAATGTTGGATTTATGTGTAAACCTTTTCTAATTAAACTATATTATAAAATATCACAATTGACACAAGAACCATATATATATATGTGGGTGTGTGTGTGTGTGTGTGTGTGTGTTATAATGGTCGCGGACCCGAAAAAATAATTAACCCTAATGAATGTAATATCGGGTCGAGCCATTGAAAATTGCAATTGGTGTTTATCAACATATATGTATAAAGGCGAACTTTCCGGACTTTAAAATATGATATATATACGTTCGGGTCCGGCCCTTGTCGCATATCGCAATCGGCAGGGTCATATGGGTATAAATAAGCGTTTCATATTATTTTGGACGTTTCACTCTTATAAAATATACCATATAAATTTTCGAGCCCGTAACCCAATCGCTAATCATGATCGACATTTATCTGTGGTGTCACCATCCATAACATAGACCTGCCAAACTTCAAAACGTAGCATATAACATGTCGGGTCCTATAATATTTTAACACTTGTTTTCTTTGAAAATGTGATTTATTTCTTCATTTCTTTTGCATTTGTATTTCTGATAGAGTTATGTTTTTCAATACACACACACACACACACACACACACACACACACATATATATGTGTGTGTGTGTGTGTGTGTGTGTGTGTGTGTGTGTGTGTGTACACCCATATAACCCTTGGCCTCTGATATATTATTATTGCTTCTTCCTTTCAGTTTGTCTCATTTTTAAAGTACTTTCAAAAGATTTTTTGAATGAAAAATAAATTTATGGAAAGATGCATGTTACAACAGGTACCATGGGAACAATGGAGGTAGAGAGAGATTACGGAGAGGGAGAGGGAGTGAGTGAAGGAGAGGGAGCAAGGGAGGGTGGGAGAGAGAGAGAGATGGAGTAAAAGAGAGAGTGAGAGAGAGGGGGGAAATAAATTGGAATAGAAAGAGAGTGAAGGAAAGGGAGAGAGAGGGAGAGGGAGAAAGATAGGTAAGGTGAGAGTGCAAGAGAGGGAGTGAGGAGAGAGAGAGAGAAGGAGAGATAAGGTGAGGCACTAGTAGATGCCTTGAGAGAATAAGGGACATAGAGAGGGGGTGAGGAGAAGGAGAGGCACATAGGGAGAGTGAGAAAGAGAGAGAGAGACAAAATTAGAGAGGGGGAAAACATTAGTGGAAGAGGAAGAGAGTGAGGGAAGGAAAGAGAAAGGAAGAGCGGGAGAGAGATATAGGGTGAAATAGAAAGAGAGTGGATGATGGGGTGATTGAGGGGGAAGGGGTGTGAGGGAGTGAGGGATACATGGTAAAGCTGAGAGTTTGAGACAGACAAATTCCTCACGGTTTAAGTGGGCAGATCTAGAGGCATCCATGCTTGTATAGGCCTAGTGATTTAGCGGGATTGTGATAAACCATGGTTGTATTGATTAGGGTTTTAGGCCTAGTAATCCCTTGGTGGGATATATGGTAAAGCCCAAGGAAGCCCTTGTTACTTTTATTGTGAGTCCCACATTCATGCTTCGAATATGGCACAAGTGCAGTTGGCTGAAAGAAAGATTTGGTTCACCCAATCTATGGTCGGGTGGTTCGTGGAAGTCCCTAGTTTGGTTGGCTTATGCATTCATTAATAAGATTTCCTTATCCTTTTGTATTTCATGTGTAAATGTACTTGTTCATTTGTGGACTTATGGTTGTTATATTCTTGTTTTTCTGTTAGTTATATGCTATTTATAAGTATGGTTTATGACACACTTTGGTTATAGATCTCATCATGATTTGATTAGTACATGAGATGTGAATGAATATATGACCTAATAGATGATAATGTGATTATTTTGATAAGTTATCAATCCTTGTTTGTGACTATCAGATACGTATGAGACCCCTATACTCAGATATGTTGTTATGACCTATACATTTCATATTTATGATATGTTTAACAAAATGTATGTCATGGAAAGTAAGGGTTTGGTCAATTCCTTGTAACAATGTTTGCATTAGTAGCTTTAATTCATTGTTATTTAACATTCCTAGAAGTTTCCCAAAGTTCTAAGAAGTGGCCTAAGTCCTGGCCTTGAAAAAGTGGCACAAAATCTCGGGTCACTGGCACAAAATTTCCTAAAACAAGCCACAACCACTAACATTCCTTTTTGTGGGGGAAACTAGAGGGCCTCATTCATATATATGGCTTTTCATGGGAGTGGTTAAGGGTCTATCTCATTAAAAAGACAATTTTTCTTAGGTGTTAGGCACCTAGAAGTGCTGGTTGTCTCGTGAAGGGTCTATAGTTCTTCAGTCAGGTTAGATTGGGTTTGTTTTACCAATTCCACTTCCTTAAGAGTACATGGGGAGTCAAATCAAATCATAGTATTATTTTTTAACATTTTTACTCTAATGGATCAATTATCTTGCGTAAATGTGCGAGAAGCATGTTATAGAGTGGTATCAGAGCATCGTTCACCCCTTGGAATGGATGGGCGGAATGTGTTGGTCATGCATACATGTTGATTACATATGTGTTCTTCATGTTTGTAGTTTATGTGCTTGTTGTGTATGCATGGTGGAGGTCATGGTTGTTGTTCTGTCACCGTGCAAGTGTTGATGGTGTCGGTGTTGGATGTGGTCATTATGAGTTAATATTAGTTATGCACTTATTATGCATGTTAGCATCTATACATCATTATGCATACATTGACATGATTATAGTTGTTGTGCATGAGATCATGGTGTGTGGTTGGTATGGTCATGCATTGATAACTTGATAATGGTTGAAATGATGATTATATGATGATATGATTATATTTATATATGTGTTGCACTAGTCTGGTTGATCTTGCAAATGAGATATCCTCCCCTGAACTATATTGAGGTATGTTGATTATGTTATGTTTTTGTTTACCCTAACATGGTATACTTGCAAGAAGAAGATCAAATATGTCTAACAAGATGCTAGAATATTATTCATGAGACTCTCCCTATGGATCAAATCAGAAGCATTGTGGTGGGCACTCTTCTGACTTAATAGACACATTGAGAAGTTTTACAGCATAAATAAGAAGTTGCAAAGTAGATAATGACATAATCATTCAGGCATAGGATAAACAAGTAGAAGTTAATGCAATAATCCTTCAGATCTTGTCAGAATTGTAGAGATAAGAATTTCTCAAGATTAGTCATGGGAAGGAGGATAGGACTAAAGGGGCATATTGAAGTAGATCTCATGGTGGGCACATGTTGGATAGGATGACACTATCATAGATGAAAGGCTCTTGGATACACCAGATAAGAGAGGTGACGGACACAAGTTCTATTCTAGTTCTGGTTCTGAGAGGTACCGTGATCACCATCGTTATCACCCTTACAAGAGGAGTGGCAGGGGATATTTTCTAGATGAGTTCAAGAAAGCCAAGCCATTTTCCTTTGATGGAAATTTGAAGAATTCGAAGGATACAGAGGTGTGGCTACTTGGGTTGACATTAAAGGAAATTTTAGCCTAAAATTGTCCATGAAATTTTCACATAATTTTCATGTCATAATATGTAAACCAATCAAAATTCTTTAAATTTAAGAAGGGGTACATGTAATATTTCGGAGGGAAAATAAGAAAAAAAACATTTTTAATTTTATTTTTGGCTTATCTCCTAATAGGTTTAATTAAAATTCAAGTGTTGACACTCGTTGGATCTGGAATTAAATTCTGCATCCAACTAGTACCCATCATGCATACTTTCGAGAAGACCGGCATCAATAAATCCTTTCCTAGTGGATAATTGTGGTTTGAATAAATAGGTGCATGTAAAATCTTGGTTAGTGTAGTTGGATATAGGTATAAAGAAAAGAGTTCATCATTGGGTAAGAGCTTATGCATTTGAGTTGAATGGTATGCCTACCTCAACACATTTTAATGTACTTCCATTCGGATCATACAATATGTTGTTTGCATGGAATGCCTAGAGTTATAATTTATGATCAGGATGTGAAATTCACCTCCACCTTTTGGAGGGTTCTTTTCACAGGGTTGGGTAATAAATTTCACATTAGTACCTGATATCACCCATAAACATATGGTCATACTAAGTGAGTCAAGAAGCGTTGAAGATGTATCACTATCAACCAGATTGACGAATAGCATAGGCATAGTAGAGCATGATACATCATACCCCCGAGTCGAGGATATGATACATATGCATGTAACGTTGCAACGAGGAAAATGGGAAGAATATCTTCACCTAGTGGAATTTTCTTATAATAATGGTTACCATGAATCACTAAAAATGAGTCCCTTCGAGGTACTTTATGGAAGGAAATGTCAAATACCTACAAACTAGAGTAGTCCTAAGAATAAAATGGACTTGGGACCTAATATGTTAGAAGAAATAGAAAAAATGGTGAAAAAAGTTCAGTAAAGTCTAAAAGCTTCTCAAGATAGACAAAAATATTATGTGGATAAGAAAACAAACTAGTGAGAATTCTAGGTCGGTGATCATGTTTATTTGTGGGTTAATCTAAAAATGAGTACTCTTAGGTGGGGAAAGTGTGCAAAGCTAGCACCCCAGTTTTGTGGAAATTATCAGATCTTAGAAAGGGTAGGACTAGTTTCATACCAACTTTCATTATCTAGTGACATTCAGATTCATAATGTATTCCGAGTCTCTCTTTTAAAGAATTATATATATGATTACATGCACATTATAGGTAAAGGGTACTAAAAATGGTAAATATAAACCTCTTCATATATACTTATATGTCAGAATAATGACTAAATTGTGATTGTCGCAGGTCGAACTAGGCTGAGAGTTTCTGGAAGAACCTCTACGTATACTCGGCCAGAGAGAAATAATGCTACGAAAGTGACCTGTCATCCAGGTTAAAGTGAGGTGGAGGAAATTTAGCTCAGAGGAAGCAACCTAGGAAGGAAAATGATTTATGCATGAGGAATATCCCGAGTTATTCTATCAATGGTCATAAACATAAACACCATGGATGGTGTTGTGCTCAAGGGAGGAGAGATGTGACATCCCCAGTTGTTGTAAATATTTAATTAGTTACTTTACTATGGTGAACTTAGTAATTTACTAAGTAGAGGAAGATATGGATTCTAGAATGATTTGAAATGGTAATTAGTTATTGGTTTTATTTATTTAAAAAAAACACACATGGTCTCTATGAGAATTTCTAGAATTTACAAATGGCGACTCAATAATTCTCTCTTATCTAACAATTAATAGTTAGAAGAAATCTATTTTTTAGTTCTTCTCTCTCTTTTTCAAAAGAAAGGATAGGGAGAGGAAGGTGGAAATAGGAAGGTAGGATGATGCCTAGAAGTGAATTCCTTGAGCTGGATCAGAACCAGTGGGAAAGACTTCAATAGGTAGATTTTCCTTGTGGAAGGAAAGAAAAAATTATAGGCTAGACTTGGAGGTCCTCATGTCAGTGAATTAGAACAACTATCTAGGCAATTACTCTGGATTCTAAGGAGCTTCGGTGGAGAATATTTGATGTAATAGCCAATTTCTCATTGGAAGGGTCGTGTAGCCTTGCCTATAAAATTTTGGCCATCGAATAGAAGATAATTGTTTAACTGGTTAAGGGCTTGGATTTCCTATTTTGTTGTTTCTTTTGTTTAAAAAAAAAGAACCATTGTGAATATTCGGATCGAGCACCATTGTTATATGTTTTCAAACATATATGTTATGACATAGGGATTGAAACTTGTTGTTTGTATGGTGTATATGAATTACAGAATTGGAAATTGAAAGCCATTGTTCCTATATTGTTTTGAAGACTGGTACTAGCATTTACTTTTCATGATTAATTAAGATTGAAAATAAAATTGGTTATGAACCACTGTACCATTCATTAAAGAGTACAAATAGGAATGGGTTTGTAAATATAAATATGTAATTAAAATATGTAACCAAAAACAATAGTGGTTGACACATAATAGTGGAAGTTAATTATTTATATAATAAGTTACAGTAAAATAATGCTTAGTTTCCGGGTATGCCAATTTGGAGGCTAATAATAATTTTCTAAGAGAATTTAAATACAAATATCTAAGTACAAATAGACAGTCCCATAAGAGATAGAAGGGATGATTTTCCAATATTTTCAAGAAACTATGTCGAAGAGGATTATACTTTTAATTGTGTAAAGAAGATTAATCTGAAGTGAGGGCGACGACATCACCCAAACTTATTCTTCACGACAAACCTTATTGGCACAACCTGAAGAAATGGTTTTGAGGGATGTGCACTAGGCTTTAGAGTCTAGTTTTGCTTATATTGAAACCACAAGAAGGGTCTATGTCCAATACGGGAATACAAAATAAAACTTATTAATTTAGAGATAATAAATTGGTAATCCGACATCCATTAGTTTCTAAAATTGCATATATAAAAGCATACACATGATCTAAACTACATACAAATTAACAAGAGACAAATTCAATAAATATACAGATAAAATAAAGAAAAGATATAATATATGTAGCTTAAACGTTTCCGACAGTGAGGGGCCAAGTCCTTTGTCCAAGAAAAAGAAATAACAATTGTGATATTGATCAATGTTTAATATTTAGCAATGTTGTGTCGTCAAACAAGTTTTCAGCTTAATAAACCAATGGAAATAAAAGGGTCTGAAACCCCACAATACAATTACAAAACCCTTAACAATGCACAAAATAATATTAACACAACATCGAAACTCCATCTCATATCTCATGGAAAATTTACCTATGACAATCAGAATCCCCTAAGAGGCTAAGCGAGTCATGAAATAAAATACCATTCAAACTTGGTATATGGCAAAGTAAAAGACCAATAGTAATTACCTTGCCACCATGACCCCTATACATCCAAAGAACAAGGGTTTGGGCATCACCTAACATATTGTCAAGAGATGATGTAACTAGTCAAAATTACAGTGAGGGTAGCTTATGAATGGGCATTCACTACAACATTCCAAAGTAATTACCTATGAGGAATCTCCTGCATCACGCTATGCCCGAAATTCCACAAATAAATAAAATAAATTAAGGGTTAGTAATGGAGAAAATGTTCAAATTAACCTCAACCCTAACTCAAACTATCCAAATGTAGAATTGTAATTTATTTTACCCAGAACCATTTATGGGTATGGCCTCTTCTGTGTGTGGGAATAGGTATTTGAGGTTGGCATAGATACCTGCATAACCGAAGTAGAGAGACTTACAGAAAAAGCATTTTGTGAACGAGTTGCAACTAGAAGGCATTAAGATTAACAACATGGCAGTGTAGTTAAGATTAACACCTGACGTTTATATTTTATATATTTATTTAATACCTTTATAAATAACTAATAACTTAATAATCATTTAAAATTACATTATATATATATGATTATCAAATCCAAGAAGTACACTTACGCTAATTTTATGTGTGACAATAATAACTTGGAGGAAGTATATTCTTACAAGTACTTAGGAATTGATATTCATCACAAGCTCAACTGGAACCATAGCATTGAGAAAAGGATTAATGGGGCCTAGAAAGCTTATTTTGGTCTTGAAAATAATTGTAAAACTGCAAACCTAGTAATGTGGGATTAAAAGAAGTTCCTCTTCGAAACTTTAGTCACTCATGTTATCTTATATGCCTGTGAGGTTTTGGGTTGCAACATCTCTAGAGAATCGTGGAGAAATATTGAGAAAATATAGAAGTGTTTTGTAACGTATAACCTGAAAATTAAAAGTAATACACCATATCCTATTCTCCTTATAGAAGCAAGTCTTTCCCCTATTGAGAGCCTAGCTATGAATATGTTTCTGTTGTAAAAGCACAAACTCAATAACATAGGCAATCATAGACTTCCTAAGCTAGCATTAAATTCCAGCCAAAACCACCTAAGGCTCAAACGAGGGTGGCATAAACACACAGGGGCCTAGTTAAACTATTGGGAGATCAGCGAGAATGATACACTGCAAAAAATTAAGAGCACTAAAGATATTGTTACTTGTAAGTTCAAAGAAAAAATGTGGTGTGAGAAATATTTAGCAGCTAAAAGAAAATTAAGTTATTATAAGAAGGTCATCAACCCCACCGTAGAAGATCAAAAGCATCTCTCTATTTTATCTAGCTCAAAGAAGAAAATTAATATAGCAAAGATTAAAACGAGTTCTCATGAGCTCCATAGTGAAACAGGTCATTGGGCAGTTCCTAAAACACCATGGATGGAAAGGATCTGCCATCTATGTGAGAATGGGAACATCGAGGATGAAAACCACTTCCTCTTAGAGTGTCCCACCACTTCCTCTTAGAGTGTCCCCCGTACAACGACATTATATCTCAGTTTCACAATCTTTGTTACAATACTGACCTTCCTAGTCTTCTACAGTGTCAAAATTATAGTGAGCTCACGAGGCTTCTCTCCAAGATTTTTGAGCATAGGAATAAAATCTTAAATAAAAATAAATAATTTGTTTCTATAGGACCAATGGACCAATGTTTGGTCTCAGCCGACGTTAACCTCATCATCATCATCATCATCATATATATATAATTAAAAATCTTATGACCTTTTTTTATTTTTATTATTTATATATTTATTTATTTAATACCTTTTATAACTCACTAATAACTTAATATTCATTACTTATTTTATATATTATATATATATATATATATATATATATATATATATATATATATTATATATATATATACATATTCCACTTTGACTTTTTATGATAATATAACTTTCGATTTGATAAACTTATTTTTACCCCCTCCTCCTAGTCCATCTAGCTACTCCCTAGTAAAATTTAGCCATTATAGTCGTTGCCTGATCTTGAATTATAGCCATTGGAGGTCTGCTCTGTCTATTTAACATGAATAGCTTGATCTGCTCCTGAACTTGTCCTGGCGATGAACCACATTGGTTGGCTTGAAACGCGTCAACAAATGAAATACAATGTGATTTATGATAAAAGAGCTATCATAATTAAGAAAATTTATTTAATATTAAATTATTTAAAATAGATATTAAAATATATATCATATTAATAATCTATTGAAACATCCCAGATGCGAATATTAACTACGACAGTTAAGTTGATTAGTCGGAGCGCTGGCGGACAAGGCAGCCACATGGCCCTCTGCAACCTTTCCAAAGCCACCCTGAATGGCATTCATGGCACCTTGCAGGAGCCATTTAATGCCTGCACTAGTCGAGGTAGGGCCATTACCCACCTAACCATGGACCAAAGAACTTTCTTGTTATTCTGCCCCTGATTGACTGTGTCTGCCCTCCGCAGGCGAGAGAGCCGAATGAACGCACCAACATTGGTCACAGATGTTGGCTTGTGAGCTGCATTAATTTGGATAATGGCTTCCACCATTCCCACACCAACCTCTGCAATTCGTCTCACAACCTCCAACCCTATATAACTACCTCGCATAGCTCTTCTATCAATTCCCCTTCTATTCATGCTGACTTACTCCCTGTTCCCATAGCCACCATGCTCTGCCATCGTATGCGCAGTCGACGTAGTGGCACGAACGAAGGAAGTTCTCATTCCGCTCCTCTGCCTACCCCCAACTCTACTTCCCGTGCCTCCTCTGCTGAAAATCCCCACCAACACAGTTTTGCAGGCCACTACCAAGATACAAGAAGTGGCAGAGGCAGAGGAGGTCTCCATAGTTCAAGTCGTGGAGCTGCAGCTGTTCACACCACAACCTTTCCCTTACCTCTACATCCTACTCCTCACACCACCCAGTTTCGGTTTTGCAGATATTTGAACCGCCTAGTTATAATAGCTATTGTCTCAATCAACATTATAGAAGAGACTGAGCAGCATGCTCCCCTGGATAATTTTACGGACGAGGCGAATAGAGCTAGCCCGAGTAGTAGGAAAAGGGGCAACAATGACGAGTAGGAAGCTGATGAAGGTTAGAACAGAAGGCATGACAAAGCCATTGCTGGTAGTCAGCATGTTAAGACAGGCATTCACAGTTACACACAGGCCTCAGATAGCCGTCCAGGTGACACGCCAGGCCCGCATGTTGAGGATTGCATGGAGGAACTTGATGCAGGAGCAGGTGACTCAGAGAAAAGCCTGCACTTTCTATGTTAAAAATATGTTTTTCCTCAGTTAAAAATAGGAAAAAAAATAAGACATGCTATCTTTTCTCTAAAAGTAGGATTAACATGGAGAATAAAACTTACTAAATGGTAAAAAGCTTAAATTATTAGGTAAAAGCCGCTTTTGTACTAAATAAAGATTTACATTATGAGTAAAAAAGAAAAAGGATGTAAAAACTTAGCTGCCAAGGAGGAAAGATTTCCTCTCATGTAAAAATCTGGAATTAGAAATTTTTATGCATGAACAATGAGAAAATGAATGTATTAGAAACTCTTCAAAAGAAAAAAAGACAGTGTGTCTTGGATGGAGGGAGAGCGCGGCCCTATGGGAAAATGTTGTTTAACTGTGTAATAGAGGAGATCCGGTGCTGTTCATAATGGGTTGATTAAATAAAAACAATTTAGAGGTGTGTTTTACAAGACCGGTTGTGCCAATTTTATGTGTATATATCTGCAAGTTGATGATTGAATAAAAATTATGAAGAGATGCTTTACAAATCCGATGGTGCGTATGATGTCCGTTATGTTATAATTGTATGCCTGTAGGATCCATTGGAGATGGTGGAACTGGAATATTGAATGCGGTAGAATTTCATATAAACCGTGGCATTTACATAAGAATTAACAGGGACGTGGCTGTGAGATCAACTCCAATACATTGTGCTGTCCAAACAATTCCCTTACGCTGTCCACAATGTTTAATTGTATATTAAACAGGCGTGGGTGTGGTGTTGCTAACGCGCTGTGCGCAGTCCATAAAACTTGAAGTACGCTGCTGTATAATTTAATTAGTTTGAATAGTGATGTTTATTGATACTGCTGTGCACCCACCGATTGTATAGTGTGTAGTCACAATAAAATATTGGAATGCGTTCAAAGGTTATACTCTGTTTTCGTTCAAGAGAATAGTGAATAGATATTAAAGTTGCAGCAAGGCGGAATTAAGGTAAATTTGTGACAGTTATTATAAGCATTCTATATTTACAGAGGAGAAGATTTCATGACTGATGGTCTCAGGGAATTGGGAAAAGAACAAACAGGAGACATAGAAGATATTGCTATCAAATTGGGAAGATTGTCCTTAGAGCCAGAGACCGGTCCATCATTAGTGGTATCAGAGCCAGCCACTGACATAGAGTTGAATCTCAGGAGCAAGAGAAGGATGGATTTCAGGGTTGGAAGAGGACGAGGACATGGACGTGGTGGAAGAGGACGGCATGCTGAGAATGTCGAATTGAGGGAAGAAATAGAGGAGCTGCGAGCTAGGTTGGATGCACTAACCTCCGGCAGGAATATAGATGATGGAGATGTGAGTGAACCCGAAGCTGAAGCTATTGAAGAGGAAGCGGTAGAGATTCCTCCTGAGATGAAGCTCTTTCAGTCAGTGATGAAAGCCACAACCAGGCCATGGAACCAGTTAGTACCAGTATATCAAGGAGGACTAAATCCAGAGGAGCTGATTGACTGGATTAACAGCATGGAGAAATTCTTCGATTATGAAGAAATGGAAGAGGACAAGAAAGTAAAGTTTGCTGTCACCAAGTTAGTAGGCCATGCAGTGCTCTGGTGGGATGGTGTACAGGCAGAAAGGAGAAGACTGGGCAAGCAGCCAATCAAGAATTGGAGCAGGATGGCAGCAAAGCTTAAAGGTAAATTTCTACCCATTAACTATCAGCAGACATTATTTAGGCAAATGCAAAACCTTAGGCAAAGAGCCTTAACAGTGAAGGAATATACAGAAGAATTCTATAAGGTGAGCATAAGAGCTGGAGAAGCCCAAAATATAGATGAGAGGGTGGCAAGATATATGAATGGCCTCAGAATGGACATTCAGGATGAGATAAGTTTACTGTCTCCATAAACAGTAGAGGAAGCCTATCAGATAGCACTGAAGGCTGAAGAAAAACTCATGAGGAAGCAGTCTGCCCGTGGGAGAGGGACTTTCAGAGGAAAGGAAAGTCAAGTTGGTAGTGGAAGATCTACAACACCTGCAGAAGGAGCTAGGAGTAGCTCAACCCAGCATGCATCCACAGGAGGTGATGCAAGAGGCAGAGGGAGTTTTTCCAGAGGTAGAGGAGGCAGAGGAGGAGGCAGAGAAGTAAGATGCTACAGATGCAATAAGCTGGGACATAGAGCTTTTGAGTGCCCAGAGAGTGCATACATAAAGCAGAGGAATGCAATTGTTGCTCCAGCTGAGGAAGAGGCACGAGTGGCAGCAGTGACAGAAGAGGTGGATACACCAGAAAGTGGAGAGTCTTTGGTACTTAACAAAGTTTTGATCAAATCAGCAAAGGAGGTGACTGAACCGCCACAAAGAAAAACTTTGTTCAAGACAGTATGCAAAGTTCAAGGGAAATGTTGCCAGATGATCATTGATAGTGGCAGCACTGACAACTTGGTTTCTACAGAGGTAGTAGAGAAATTGAAACTGAAAACAAGGAGGCACCCAACACCGTATAAAGTGTCATGGTTGCAAAAGGGACATCAACTGCTGGTAAGTGAACAGTGTGAAGTAGAATTCCAAGTGGGCAAGTACAAGGATAAAGTTGTTTGTGATGTGATGCCTATGGATGTGTGTCACATATTGCTGGGGAGGCCTTGGCAATATGATAGAGCAGCCATGCATGATGGGAAGAGGAACACCTATAAATTTGGAAAGGATGGTGTCAATCATACATTGTTGCCTTTGCAGGAGGATGTACCAGGACAGAAGACTGATTCAAAAACTCTGTTATTTGGAGGAAAGGAATACTTGGAGCAGACAGTGGATGTACAATTGAAACAAGAATAACTCACAGCAGCTGAGTTGGAAGAGGAAGTTCATGCGAATGAAGAAGAGGATCAGCTGGACGAACTGGTATCTGAAATGACAAGTGAGACTGTTAAAACTTGTAGTTTTCCAACTGACAAGTTGTGCATGAATGCAGGTGATGAGATAGTAACAACAGAAAGCTTGGCCTGTGGAAGTATTGAAGATTGTACAGAAAGTTTTTCAAATGAGTTTACAGGTTTATGGCATGAGTTAAGTGTTCTGGAGCAGAGACTAGAAGCACAGAGGATAAGTATTCAGAATATAAAAACAGAGATGAATGGAAATAAAGAGGTTCCCGAACACAGAGGTATTCTTGAAGAAGATGATGTTGAGGAGAGACTAACTGATAGTCTCAAGAATGATTGGGATCAGCATACTGAAGTGCTGGCAGTGGGAAATAAGGCACTAAGGCCTTATGATTTTTATTTTGATAAGTGTTTTGTGAATGCAAGTATTGTTGCAGGTACTGGTGAATATTTGACTCAGTCAAGCAGTCAAATGAAAGGAGAAGGAGTTTTCTGTTCCAGAAGACAAGAGGGCATGGATGATCGGGTGGCAATCAGAACAGAAACAAGCATAGAAGCACGAAGTCAGTGGGTGACAGTACAAACTGAGCAAGCCGTCTTAGCTCAGCAGGCAGCAAGAAATCAGCAGCTGGAAGAATTATTGGACAAAGAAATTGAGCTTATTAGAAGAATCATGTTGAAAGCATCTCAGCGGAAAACATGGACAGATTATGAAAGTGCAGCTAATGGAACAAGACAACATAACATATGGAGACCTGGAGAAGGGCAGCAAGTAACAACAGATAGGGACTTGCAAAACAAAGTATGGGATCCAGGCGGACAAGAAAAAAAAAACATGATCAGGAGATCATGATCATTTTCAACCTTGGGAGTCTGATGCAGGTGCATGCACTCAGACGGGAAAAGCTTGCTGTTCCTATGTTTTTTCCTTAGTTAAAAATAGGAAAAAAAAAAAAAAAAAAACAACACATGCTATCTTTTCTCTAAAAGTAGGATTAGCCTGGAGAATAAAACTTACTAAATGGTAAAAAGCTCAAATTATTAGTTAAAAGCCGCTTTTGTACTAAATAAAGATTTACATTATGAGTAAAAAAAGAAAAAGATGTAAAAAAATTAGCCGCCAAGTAAGAAAGATTTCCTTTATAGTAAAAGTCTAGAATTAAGAATTCTATGCATGAACAATGGGAAAAAAATAAATGTATCCGTAGCTCTTAAAGGGGGAAAAACAGAGTGTCTTAGAGAGAATGGAGTGCGGAACTGTGTGAATATATGATGTTTTAACTGTGTAATAAAGGGATTTTTTTCTCCGGGCTGTTCATGATTGATGATTGAATAAAAGATTGGAGGTACTTTAAACTACCAGAGGTGCGAATACTGTGTTTTTTTTATGAGAGATGTATGCCTGTAAGATATGTGCGTATACTGTCAATTATCTTTATGTATGCCTGTAGAATTTAAGCGAAAGCTGTGGTGGTTCCATTGGGAGGATGTGTTGATTAACGTATATTGTCTGCTTAACAACCCATATGCCTTTCATTGTCCAACAAATTTTAATACGCTGCTGCCATACTTGGAATAGTGTGTATTGGTTGATGTTAAATAGCATGGTTGTGGAATTTAATTCAACGTTGTAGGCTGTTGGGAAACTCATCGTATGGTGTATTGAATTAGTTATAAAAGTGTTGACAACGCTGTGTGCCCACCACTTGTATGATATACTGTTATAACATTAAGTTGCTTGTGTTGTAAGAACACTATGCGCCAATTCTATACATACGTTGTTCCATTCATGAACAGAGAGTAGATAAAGCCACTGCAGCAAGCAGAAATTTAAGTTGTTTGTGACAGCAATTATTAGCTTCATGACTGATGACTTCAAGGAATTGGAAGATCAAATCGGAGACATAGAAGATATTGCAATCAAATTAGGAAGATTGTCATTAGAGCCAGGAAGCAGTCCATCAGTTTTTTAACTTTTATTTAGGTTTTTATTAAAATAATTTACTAAATTTTTATCAACCTGAAGCCATACACCCTAGAACCTAAACCCAAAAAACCTAAACCCTAAACCCTAAACCCCAAGCCTTAAACCCTATACCATAAACCCTAAGAATTTTGTAACGGTTTAAGAAGAATTTTGTTACTTTTATTCAAGTGTTTATTAAAAGAATTCAATAAAGAGTAAAACCTAAACCATAAACACAAAACCCTAAACCCTAAACACAAAAACATAAACCCTAAACCCTGAACCCTAAACGCCAAACCTTAAACCATAAACCATAAAACCTAAACCCTAACCATTTTATAACATTTTAAAAACTATTTTGTAACTTTTATTGAAGTGTTTATTAAAAGAATTTACAAAAATGTTGTAGACCCTAAACATTAAACCCTAAACATAAACCCAAAACCCCAAACCTTAAACCCTAAATCCTAAACCCTAAACCCTAAATGCCAAACCCTAAACCCTAAACCCTAAACCCTAACCTCTAAACCCCAAACCCTAAACCCTAAATTAGAAATACTAAACCCTAAACCTCAAACTGTGAACATTAAACCCTAAATCCTAAACATTTTTTAACATTTTAAAAAGTGTTTTGTAATTTTTATTTGAGTGTTTATTAAAAGAATTTACTAATGTGCTATACATTGTGAACCCTAAACTATAAACCACAAACCCTAAACCCTAAACCTTGAACTCTATACCCTAAACCATAGACCCTAATCCCTAAATGATAAACCCTAATAATTTTATAACATTTTAAAAAAATATTGTAACTTGTATCTAAGTTTTTATTAAAAT
>APFE031476297.1:0-11901 GCA_000404065.3 Pinus taeda | reverse complement strand
CTAGCATTTTTTCTTCTTTTGCTTGGGGGTGCACTTAGACTTGCAAACCCATCATACATTTTTCTTTTGATGTTTCCTATCTACATACTACCCTTATTTCTTCCAGAGCCCAGATTAAATTGTTGGACTCTTCTGTTTCTCTACCTATCTAAGAGTCTTCCAAGATTAAACTGTTTGGACAGACTTACAATCTCTATATTCTAAAACATGTAATTTAAACCTAGGGAGACCAAGATTAAACTGTTTGGACCTCCCTTTAACTAAAAGTAGCGATACCAGGAAAACTTTTACAAAATTTGAAGGCAATTGAATGAATCTTGAAGAAGCCTTCTTCATTTGGAGACTGTTTGAGCAAATATGGAGCATTGCAGCAAGCAAAGTACAACATATTTGGTC
The DNA here is from genome assembly GCA_000404065.3 of Pinus taeda. Classification (NCBI taxonomy): domain Eukaryota; kingdom Viridiplantae; phylum Streptophyta; class Pinopsida; order Pinales; family Pinaceae; genus Pinus; species Pinus taeda. The sequence continues at coordinate 11,505 of APFE031476297.1, read as the reverse complement.
TGTGAAATGCCAATCATGAAAAATGAATACCTGCTGCAACAGGAGCTAACAAGTCTCACTAGGAAAAAGGGAACAATCAAAAGAACAAATTTATCTCCATATTGAGTTTCCTTGCTAAGAGCACGCCTTAATTCTCTTTCCATAAATCTAAAATTTAACAAGTATCATCCCTTTCACTAACATATAATTTGTTTCATAAAGATCCAATAAGTGAGTAGATCCACTCTGAAGAGATTCCTTTTCATGAATCTTCTAAAGCACTTTCGAGAGAACAAAACAAGCCTCAAATGGAGATGGACCATGAATTTAAGGAAGAGGAAACCACCTCCATATTTCCTATCAAAGAATAATATGAGGAAACTAGTGTACCTCTGAGATAGTAGTAGGTTAGCTACCGATGCTAGAGCATCTAAAATAATTGTTTTGGGGTTTGTTGTTTTAGTTTTGGAAGACCAATGAATGAAGACAAATGTAGAATTGAGATACTTATAAAGCTTTACTCAATGATATAGATCAAATAGTGGTGAGAAGAAGACAAAAAATAATATGATTATCACAGTTTCCAGACTATAAAATAGAACAATAATAAGTATGAAAACATTCTAAACTACGTTCCAAAGATTCAAGGAGATATACTTAAGCTTACAAAAGATATTGATGACTTATTTATTAGAGGGGATTAGCTAAAAAAAAAATTCATTAATCATTTCTCTTAATAGATGATCACTTCAGGAGTTTATAGGAATAAATTGAGACACAATTATTCTTACCTAGATATCTCTATAAGTCATAAGCATATGAAGAAAAACATAATGATTGATATTTGGAAAAACTTACAAGATAACAAAAACTGTGTAAAACCAAATTCAGAATCCCCTGCTTGTATTAAGGTTCTAGAAATACCGAACACATCAAGTATTTAGAAAAGCTTCCTTCAAAGGTGTAACCAGGTTCAAAGTAGAATGAACAGTCACAACTTAACAAGCAATGAACAATGAATCTTGAACATTGAACCCATAACAACTCGAGAAGAGAGTTATCTATACAATAATAAAAATAAGAAAATATCCTAAAACTTATTAAGATTTATTCTAGGAAAGGAAAGATCTTCATACAAGAATATAGGGGCAACTATTGAACTTCTTCTTGCTATCCCTTTTATTCAAGTTGTGTTGGCTTTTTTGTTTGATATTTTTCCCTTTAAGTTGCTTTATTGTTTGTATCCTTTATGTTGATTGATTCATTCATTTGATCTTTCATCTGATACTCTTTAAACTCTGTGAATATCCTTTGGCCCTACTGAGTAACCTTTATTGTGTTCCTTTTTACTTTTATTGTGCACTTCAGGTTTTTATTGTGTTTTTCAATAGTAAGATCTTCGTATTTATCTTCAAACTGCATGCATAATTTTTCTTTGTAAGCCTAGAACAAGAGTTTTTACTTGCAAAACACAGAAATTGTTAAGAAAACCTAGGTGACAGAGAAGGACATCAATGGCTTTATTGAGATCGAGAGGATATTGGAAGGAGTCTAGAGCATATCAGAAGGTAAAACAATGGTTTTATTGGTCGGAGAGGCTTACGCAGGCTTCACTCTGTAAACAGGCGAAACAAAGCAAAAATGGTGATTTTCTAAATTGAAAAATAGTTTACTTTTTGAATTATAGGGCAAAGTGAAGAGTGGCCATTTTGTCGTTATGTGTGAGGTGGTTTTGGTTTTCATTGCACCGCTTATGAGGCATAGGCAGTTTTGGGAGGGGTCACTCGATACAATCTGAACCTAAAACGTACCAAGGGGAGGTTAGTGGAATACTGCTTTTCGGGTGAGTAATGCTCGGATAGAGAGCCAACCCAAAATTACTAAGGGTTGTTGGATTTGAATGCATGTGATAGGACTGTGGTGGAGTGAAAGAGTAGCGTGGAGGGGCCTAACGATTAATTATGGTAGTATGAGCTTTATTATGGGTTAAAGACTAAGATTAGTGGAGTTTATGTTTAAATAGAGGTTCAGGTTGGTTCTTCGTTTAAATCATAAAAACAATTTAACAAAGAAATCCTTTGCAAAATACGGTATGGGGACTTGAAATAATATGAACTCGGGTGGATAAATGACGTCGGGTCCAAGTTCCCATCACATATCGCAATCACAGTTTAGCAAAGGAAAGGTTTATCGCAAAGGAATGTGATAAGGGTCAGATGCGATATGAAAATAAAATATGAAATATATTTGTATCGGGTCTGGGTTCCCATCGCATATCGCAATCACAGTTTAGCGAAGGAAAGGCCTATCAGTGAATGGAGACAATTTATGCCTGAGATCATTTGCCGAAATATGTTCATATTGCTAGAAGAGCCAAAGGCTCAACAGGTCAGGTCCTATTGCAATTACTTGAAATGTGTTTGGATAATATTCTTTTTCGATTGGGTATGGCTCCCACTATTCCTGGAGAATGCGATAAGGGCTGGACGTGATATGGAAATAAAATATGAAATATATTTATGTCGGATCTACGTTCCTGTTGCATATCAGAGATTGCAATGGTAAAGGGTTTATGTTTCAGTTCAGACTTGCGATGAAGGGTGGATGCAAAATGGAAATAAAATATAAAATATATTTCTGTCAGGTCTAGGTCCATCATGCATCGCATATAACAATGCGGAGGAGAGTGCATTCATGTTGAAAGGCTTGTGATCTGCTGATATGTGATGTTTTATTTAATACATAGTTTTATAATAAAACTAATGGTTTCAGGATATTTTAATAAAGGCAGTTAATAATATATGGGAAAGGAAACCTTTAGGGGTTTAATACTATAAATTAGTGTTAATAAGAAACATGAGTGGAAGGGGAAATACACTAAGTATAATGCTTTTTCATGAGTTATTTGAGTTTCACATACATACATCAATACTTAGGCTAAACATCTTTTTGTGGGTTTTTTTGGGTAAAAGGGGATTTACCATGGGGTTTTCACTTTTCCTAGGCAAAAAGGATTTTAACCTTAGAAAAAGGGATTTCTTATGGAAAATGAATGAATATGAATTGTATGAAGGTGAGAAGAGGAAATTAGTAAATAGAGGGATGAATGGGGATGAGGGAAGTTAATTAATTGATCTTGTAGACCTTAATTTGCTTTGTGTAATTGCCTCATGGACATAGAAACATATGGTAAAACATGATAAATGTACATTTTGTCCAATGAATTATCATACTTCTGCAACCTTTCTTCTACTTACCCTTTGCTTATCCTATCATTTTTTCTTCACTTAATGGGTGCATTTAAGCTAGTAAACCCTTTTCTGTTCTATTTATTTTAAAAATTAAGCTATCTAATTCTAACCTTATAACATCCAAGGGCTCAAATTAAACTGTTGAGAACCTTATTATTCTCTACCTAACTACTGATCTACCAAGATTAAACAGTTTGGCCAGATCTTTATTCTCTAATTATAACATCAAATTTAAAGCATGAAGCAGTCAAGATTAAACTATTTGACTGTCATGGGTTGTGGCATTTATGAGAAGCTGCACACAACCATTATTTTGTGAAAAAATAGTAGTGGCATTTAGACTTGCTCACTTTTAGAGTTTATTTGTTTTCTTTTCTTTTTGACCTAACATTTTTGTTAAACAGGTAAATCCCCTCTGCGGACAGACGCGATCCCACTAGCCCAAAACGGGTCTAGCAACAATCAATCAATGCTACTCTGCAAGTTCCTAGTTGCAATTAAAAAGTGGGTAATGAACACCTACTTGGATTCCAGCGCTATTTGTTTGAGGAAGAGATGCTGCTCCCACTCCTTCACTCTAGTCGGTCACGATCCTCCACTATCCTCGTGGATGGACACCTGCACATGCAAAGAGAGAACAAACACAAGCGTGAAATCTAGTAAAAGCAACTATACATCAGTCAGAAAGGATGTAATTCACATTAACCATTATGAGACAAATGAGAATGGAACCATAACAGTAGTCATCTATTAATGAATAATAGGCAGAGAAAGATACAACCAAGGTTCTGACGTTGAACCTATTCTCTGGCTGGGCGAGCAGCTATGTATGCCTTGCAATAGACCTTCTCTCTCTCAGGGTTCCGGCAGCATAACCTCCCTATGCTTCAAGACTCTTACTATCACTCCAGACAAGCATAATCACAACTAGCATTACTCCAGAACTAGCTTGTCTAATGCATGAGGACAGACTTTTATAAATGGAGAAGGGAGGAAGATTCAATGCACGAGGACGCTCATTATGGATCGACATTATCTCCGAAAAGCTACTGAGGATAGATGTCAAGGATAGATGATGACTCTCGACCTCTATTAGATGGATTTTTCCCTCAAAAGACTTCATGATCTGAAAGGAAAAAACATATGGGTGCACGTTTGCCAAAAATCATTACCAAACTTAGTTGGCGCGAGTGTTGTTCTAGGACAGAGCGCCAATGGGCGCACCCCTTTTTGAGGATCTCAGTGATTGCCGCGGATAAGACACTGTGTACCTGCGCCAATGGAAAAAGGGCACTTTTCAGGGATAATTTGGAGAAGGTGTCTTCAGGGAACATGAAATACATACTCAGGGGAACATAATGCAAGTGTTTTTAGGATATGTCACTGCTCACAGGTCCCGGAATGTATCCTCCAATGTACGAAAACAGGGGTAACAGGGACAGTGACCAGTGGTGAAAAATTACTGTGTAACAGATGCCCCCTAAAGCATGAGGCCCGAGAGAGAGAGAGGGGTGAAATGCTTTACAAGAACACATATCGCTGCCGCCGAGAATCTGCATTGAGAGATACAATTGATAGCTCAAATACATGATGTACGTGGTATGGTCTCAGCCATCCATAAGAGAGTACATGATAATCTAGATCCGCAGTATGGATGCAGCCATCTGGTTAGGATCAATGAATTGACTCAGGTATGGTCGCAGCCATCCAGTGAATGAGTCATGTATCAAGAATCACGCTTGGATTACAACAGACACAATCCAGGGTCTTGCCCTCCATCTCGACCCGAACAGAAGTACAAGTTCAAGCATGTGAATATGTGAGCTGAAGTCGAACATGCATGAACATCGCCTGATTACCAGTCAATATTGGGAACTGTTAACAGACACGAGAGGTACCACCAATAATGACAATGGCCCTCAAGGTACTATAGGTACAATCTACGACGTGTGAATTAGTGATCCGAAGTTGAACACCCATAGAATCATTCGATCGGAGGCCAATGATGAAAACCTCTCGTCGAACACGAAGAACCTGCCATTGAGGCATGCAGGGTCTAAGGCACCGGTAGGGAGTCTCTAGATCAGCTTCCTGGATAATGAGCTGAAGTTGACAGGAGGTAACCTTGATCGAAGGTGGGCCATAGTGTTTCCGACATCATCGACATGAGACAGAGAGATAATGTTGTGAATTAAGATTGTATGAACTATAAAACGGAGGTTGTTTCTTTTCAGAGGTCAACTTCTCTTGAACATATTGGCGGCACGACAATGGAATTGGCAGTATTTGACATCGATGGATCAGAGGTCATGATGACGAGGCAATGAGCAGATGAGAGGTCAAATAGGATTACCCAAACCCACGAAGGCAAGTGAAAAATGAGATGAGATATCCTCACCCCGACACGAAAGCAGAGAAGTGCCATGTTCAAGAGCGACATACTGCCGACACGACAATAATTATGGTTCCCAAAATTTTCTTTTCCCCCACCATTTCTGGCAAGTACCCCAATTATTTTTAACAAGCTTAATGGGGATAGCATATGCTTGTTCTATAATCTGCCCTTCGGGCGAACCTGTCGCTATATTTTAGCGAGCCTAGCAACAATGAAACTCGTTCTCGTCCATTTGGACGAGTTTGTCGCTATTTGGTTTTAACGAGTTTAACGACAAAGATAACTCGGTGCTTTTCAATTTTAGAGAGTTTGAAAGGGACAGAAAGGAGACTCCAGGGGTGTCCTTTTTCGTAAAGTTGTGTCTCTTGAGCCCGAAAAAGTATAAAACTATGCTTGAAAGAACCGCCGGATCATTACAACCGAGGAGTACTTTTCGTAAGTAGTGACATCGATCCGAAAAAGTAAAAAAGCGATTGATATCACATCGTTTCATTTCCATTAACGAACCTGAAACGATAAGGGTCCGACAATCTTTTCATGTTTTGTAAACGGTCAGAAAAGGGTTTAAAGACGACCACCTCTCATGTCCATTTAATGAGTCGAGAGGAATAACTCGGCAATCTTTTCATCTTTAAACGGTCAGAAAAGAGCTGAAAGAAGACCTCCATTTTTATTCTCTTTAGCGAGTCAAAAAGGGAAAAATACTCGACAATCTTTTCATATTTTACGAGTTAGAAAAGAGCTTAAAGGTGACTCGGACATGGGTTCATTTTTACACAAGCTTGAACCATGGAGAACTTTGCTTGGATTCAGTTTCATGTTTACACAAGCTTGAAACGAAAAACTATGCTTGTTATAAGTTCACATGCCCCACGCAGAACGAGGTACATGCCCCCCAAGCTTCATTGCATTCACAAAGTGGATGGAATGAAGGTTTACTTTCGAGATCTTGGAAAGACTCGACTTGTATTTTACGAGATCTTAGTCAAAGATTCGATTGGGAAAGGGAGATGTTTCATTTTTTAATGAGGTTGACACAGTAAAAGAACTATCCTCACAACCCTTGTTGCATTTTTTAACAAGCTTGACACAAGATCAGGAACTATGCTAGGGACTCATTGTTTCATATTTTAGGGAGCTTGACATAGGAAGGTGAACTATGCTCCGACCAATCCTAGTTTCATTTTTTAAGGAGCTTGACATAGGAAACGAACTATGCTCCGACCTCCTTGATTCATTTTTTAACGAGCTTAACTCAAGACAAGGAACTATGCTCGGATCTACTCTCTACAATCTACCTATATAACCTATCCTTGTGTCATTTTTTAACGAGGTTGACACAAGACAAGGAACTATCCTCGAACCAACTGATTCATTTTTTAACGAGGTTGACACAGTAAAAGGAATTGTCCTCATATTCCCTTATTTCATTTTTTAACGAGGTTGACATAGGAACAAAACTATCCTCACGGTAGCCTGTTTCATTTTTTAACGAGGTTGATATAGTAAAAGAACTATCCTCATACCCCTTGTTTCATTTTTTAATGAGCTTGACACAAGATCAGGAACTATGCTCGGTCCAATCCTAGTTTCATTTTTTAAGGAGCTTGACATAGGAAAATGAACTATGCTCCACCCAATCCTAGTTTCATTTTTTAACGAGGTTGACACAAGATAAGGAACTATCCTCATGGTAGCCTGTTTCATTTTTTAACGAGGTTGATACAGGAACAAAACTATCCTCAAAACAGCCTGTTTCATTTTTTAACGAGGTTGATACAGGAAAAAACTGTCCTCGCCCGAACCTCATCATAATGAACAGGAAGTCGGGGCTTCCAAGAGTGGCACTCCCGATAGGAGGTCAATGTCTCGGAAGTCGGGACCCAATGCCCCCAGGACACTATGCACGATGGCGGCATTGCTGGATATAGGCACGGGAGAGGTGGCCACATAGTTGATCTAGGGTGAGACAGATGCAACTAGTGGATTAGAACCAAGAGGGAAAGGCAATTGTGCCGGAGGGGCTTGTGGACGAACGAACGATAATTGATCCATTGTCACTATTCTTCCATCATGTGGAAAGTAAACCACACGGAAAAGTGAAGAAACAAGGGCTCCCATGGCATACACATAGTCACGACCAAGGAGAACACTGAAGTCTAAAGAACCTTGGGTAACCGAGACGTCTATATAGACAGTCTTGCCTCCCAAAGTGATAGGGAACTTTGGAAGGATCCCTAATGGTTGACTCGTTCCTCCGTCAAAAGCGGTGAGATTCGGTATGACAGGTACAAGCGATGGGGAACCCAAAGCTCACCAAGTAGTAACGGGCATAAGGCTAACCGATGCTCCTTCATCTAACACAGTGCCAAGCAGCGCCATATGGGAGGCATAGGCGGTGACCCAGAAAGGCACATGGGATGGAAGAGGAGGGGTAGTCAAACAACTCCAATCGAAGGAAATGACCGAACTACTTGGTGGGGGAACCATATGGTTGCCCCTCTGCTCGGAAGGAACCAAATCGGGATTCTCCGGAGAGGCTGGGATGGGAAAGCCATTATCAAGCTCAGGAGAATTTGATGAGATGAGAAGAACATGAGAATTTTGCTCTTCCGAAGCAGAGTGGTCAACTGGAGGTGGGCTCGAGTCGACACTCTTTCCGACCAATGGTTGGTCGGGAACAGGCTGGGCACAGCCAGGTTCGGGAGGCGAATGAGCTGCAGCTGTAGAAAGACGTTGATATCCAACGGGGAGTTGGGGTGAGGGAGCTGGAGATTTTCCAAAGCAGTGGAGGCTTTATCCATGAGTGGACAAAGGTGAAGGGGATGATTGCCTTCACAAAGTCTGCAAGGGATTCGAATCTTCCCTTTTCCCTTACCATTCCCAACTGATAAGGTAACATCATCGTGATCTTCAGTGGACGATGAGGGGTGGGCCGGATCACGAGACCATACTTCTAAGATCCTGGGAATACCAGGACAATCACGAAGAAGATGGTCCTCCTTGCATAATCGACAAGGAAACTTAACCTTCCGGGGAGGAGCGGAAAGGGGCCCGATTCAGGTGTACTCGAGGGAGTAGTTGCGCTTTTAGCCTCTCCCTTGGGAGACTTCTTCTTCTTGTTCTTGTTCTTCTTCTTCTTAGTCACCTGGTTATTCGAATCGAGACTTTCACCAGGCGAAGTACGAGAAGAAGACGTAGAAGTAGGCGTCGAGGGGGAGAGGTCCACCTTAGGTTCAACATGATGTTGTTCAGGTGGAGGGATTAATGGAGTAACAGCCGATACGGTAGGGACCAAAGAGGTTGAAAACAACCAAACAGGCAACTCGACAGTTAACCCCGGAAGGGATAATGTCGCCATATAAGGAGCACCAACATTCCCAAGAGGAGGGAAATGACTAGGATTCCCGTCAAGAGGGGAACTTGGGTTGGTGAACCCTGGAAAAGTTGCCACAGCAAAATAATCCTACTCAAGCTAACACACACAAGATCTAACCAGGTTATATGTTATTGTGGTCAAATAAATTTTAAGACACTGAACTTGACCTTTTCATTTTTTAAGAGTCGAGAAAAGGACAAAAAGATGACTCTAGTCTCCTTCGAATATTTAATGAGCACTGTTACGCAGTAATTTGTCACCGTTGGTCACCGTCCTTGTTAACCCCCCGCTGTCACACATTGGAGGACACATTTACGGACCTGTGACCAGTGATATAACTTGAAAACACTTGCATTGAGGTCTCCTGAGTATGAATTTCAATAACCCTGAAGACACCCTTTTGAGATTAACCTTAAAAGATACCTTTTTTCCATTAGCGCGACACAACAGTGTCTTACCCGCGCCAATGTCCCAGTCCCTACAAAGAGGGCGCGCCCATAGACGCTCTTCCATAAAGCACGGCCCGCGCCACACAATTTGGGCATGATTTTTGGCCAGCGCGCATTGGAATGTTTTTTCCTCCATAACTCACCCAGTTCTCTGAGGAAAAAACCCATAAAAGCAGTCGGGTGTCGTCTTTTCCATCCAAGACAACCCAGCTCAATGGTTATTTTGAGACAATGCCAAAATCTCAAAAGGTGTCCACATACGACGTATATCTCTTCTCCCCCCATCTATAAATGCCTGTCTCCCCACATTGAACAGGCTAGTGTTGCTATAGTGCTGAGAATTGACAAGTTAGTGAGAGTGATAGTATGAGCTAAGAGCTGAAAGAGAGGTTATGCTGCCGGATTGTGGAGAGAGAAAGTGACTTTGCAAGACATGTTAGACTGCTGACCCAGCTAGAGGAGATTTGCAGCGTCAAGCCTTAAGTGGTTGTAATTCTTCTCTCTTTTCTATTGAATGATAAGCGACTGTTATTATGGTTCCATTCATATGTTCTACTGGTGATATTTGAATTATATCCTGCTTGACTGATATATAATTGTACGATTTTGGATTTTACGCTTGTTTTGGGCTGTTCTTCATTTGTGCAGGTGTCCATGCGTGGAGCGCAAGGATAGTGACCGGCCATAGCTAGAGGACAGGAGTGACACTTCTCCCACAGCAAACAGCGTTGGATCCTAGGTTGGTCTCTCTGATCGACTTCTTAAATTGTACAATTAGGAACTTGCATGCAGCGTGTATGATTGTTGCTAGACCCCTGTGGGGCTAGTGGGATCGCCTCTGTCCGCAGAGGGGATTTACCTCCGCAACAAATTGGCGACTCCGCTGGGGACTTTGTCTATTGTTGTTTGTGTTATATTGTTTGATTTGTAAATCGTGGACGGAGCCTGAAGAGCGGCCAGGCAACCTTCGAAACACTTCCGCTATGCGGAAGTGAAGTAGATCAATGCCACTTCAGTCCATCTCCGGGTTGATTTACAAACTGGACAGTATCGATCTTGCTTCGCATGTCGTTTTTCTGTCATTTTCTTGCCTGAACAATTTCTTTGATTGGAGTTCTTGCTATCCTTCACTCACTGGCTCTGTCTAGTTTTTTAAAGACCAAGCCTCTATCTTTTTGCCTGACGAATTCCCGCCAGCGCGGTTTTTCTCTAAACAGTCGCGCTACTGGGCGTGATCTGCTTTCGGACAACTCGCGCCACACTCTGTTTAGCGCGAGTTGCAGTCTCACAGTCGCGCCGGACTGGTTAAGTCTGTTTATAAGCCTGTTTGTCAGTATCTGATGCCTGGGTCTGGTCTTTTGCCCCGTATATGCCTTCTGGGAGTCTGTTAGATTGATAACTGGCTGGTGGTGTCTCGTCCTTCGGTTGTTTGCCATTACCTACAGATTTCACATCTGGTTTCTTTGTGTTATCAAACCTCCCGTGGGATTGATGATTTATATATCCGGTTCTTTTATCGTCAGACTTCTATATTCTCCTGGTGGTCATATGAGTTTTTGCACTTCATGTTGCAAATATCTCGCTTGTAGCTCACTTATCTTTCCTTGATTTCGTGATAACTTAGCTTACGTAGTTACATGAAAATCCTGTTTTTCCTTTGCTTTGTTGGGTTGTTGTGTTTGTTTCAAAACTGGCTATTAGATTCTTTGAAAGCAATTATCTGATAGTGAATATCTCTTGAAATGCTTTAAGTGCATTATCATTTTTTTTTAAAAGGGAAAAGAAAAAGTTTTTTTTTTGTTGTTTTCATCAATTAGGCATGTTATGTTAGTTTTGCTTTTAAAAAGAAGAAAACGAGAAAAGTTTTTTCCTTTCTTGTTGATTAGCTGCATTAGAGTTTTGGACATCGTTTTGTTCGCATGAACCTCTTAACTCTCCTGTAGCTAGATTTCATCCAAACAAAACGAATACAGTTCTTGCATGTAGTGGCATTTAGGATTTTTCGAGAGATTACATTCGCTAAGGCCAGAAACTGAAACTTAATTAAAGATC
>APFE031476286.1:143215-156384 GCA_000404065.3 Pinus taeda | reverse complement strand
GGATTGATTCATAAAGCCATCAACTCCTTGGGCTGACATTTGGTATGCATTCATACTCATGTACATTATTGCAATTTCCATCCAAAATGAAAGAGATCTGTAATCAACCTATGCCAAAATTTCAACGCTTGGTCAGATGCATTATTTGACCAACATTTAGTTTATCATGCTAACAAGGCTTGTATGCATGAGAACATGCTAGAAATAATCACATGCACTTGGGCAGATCAACTTCCATTTTTATGAGAGTTGGTTGAGCCACTCCAAATGCATATGGCTATGCTCCTACGTTGGTTTGGTCACCTACCATATTAAATTTGCAGGGGGCAGACAGACTGTCTAGTGAAAATTTTGAGAACGACCCAAATTCTCAAGAATAGAGATGCCATGCTTATCAGGATGGTTCTCATGCTTATCAAGATGGTTCTCATGATTGTGGAGACATGCTATGAGTATTATTTATTGGGTATATTGAGGATGTTGCAAGATCAGGGAAGGTTGCTTTCAAGGAGGGCAGATGAAACCTGCTGTTAAAATTGATGATGGGTTTGAAACATGTCTCATGCGTACAGAGAAGACATATTTTCATAGGGACTGGGCCATTATCTCTAGCTTTGGAAGCATGAAAACTGGGCCCCTTGCAAACAACTCTAAGATGAAGATGGGCACCCCTGGTTATGTATTCCAAGAATATTATGAGGCCACCTTTGCCACAAATACCCTTTATATTTAGTGGGTATGCATTGCTTTTGGGTGTACTAAGATACACAAATATAACAGTGAAGGAAACAAAGGCCCTAATTGTTCTGGGAGATGTGCATAGTGTGCTCTTCACGTTGATATATTGGCTCCTATTATATTATGCAATGGAGCTTTCTCAATCATTATCCAAGTATCCAACAAAGCCAGAGCGCTCACGAATGTACAAATACTAAAATTTCATGTACTATTGGTTTACCACAGTGTACTCTTTGTTAATATATATATATATATATATATATACTTGGATCCTGCTTAAACCTTGAACTAAACTCATAGCATACATTGCATCAAGGCAGTGGTGGTGAGGTATGTATTACTGTCCACTGATCTCTTCTACACTGTAGCATCAACTTTGTTCTTTCCATCATCATTAAATAATTTCTCACTGAAGATTGTAGGTGTGCTCACTAGCATTCATTCTTCTCATTATGGCTTATGTTGAAGCACCGGTTAAAGGTTTTATTGAAGAAGTTTGTGACATATACAATCGCATGATTCAACTTGGAGGGTATCAGCCAAGTCTCATCTTACAAAATTCTCTTTTTAAGGCCCTATTACGTGGCACAGGAGGGACTGTGAAACATCATTTAAGATCAGCAGAAGCTGTGTTTCAGAATTTAAAAATAGCAGGGCATAGGATAAAGGAGGATATTTATGAAAAAGTTGTTGGCATGATGGTTAAACGCGGAGGTGATGAGGTGGGAGGTCATGGGTTCCAATCCTGCCGACCCCAACACTTGGCAAATTGTTAAAAGTAAATTAATATGGCTTCACAGCTACCAAGATTGTATAGATCATGAGACACATGGGGTACAATAGAAAACTCAACCAGTGCACACAAGGTTTATTTCTTGCAAACAATGTTTTTATATCCAACCACTAATCCACTGGACAGACCAGAACCATAATAGAATTATAACCCTTATTTGTAATTATCTGTACATGCCAACCAACAATATGGCGAGTTTCGGATCTCTTTCGTTATACAAGAGACTGATGGAAGACACAAGGTATATGGTCACATGCATGAAGCACCCAGTGTGACTCAATCCAATCTTAACCATCCTATATGCATATAAGTGCCAAGAGGATAATTGTCACATGTATGCACACTCCTCCTTGGGATCTAAGCCCTCCTCAAGTTGTCATGGAAGCACCCTAGAAGTCCTAGGGATATGCACCCAATCTAAAAATGATAATCCATGCAAAAATTGGACTAGGTATTTTTATCCCCTTCACTTTTGGGCTTTGTCAAATACTATTTTTGGTTGAAAATTACATGGAAGTTGGAACCACTACTAAAATTCTCATCCACAGAAATATTTTTATATGCTTGGCATGCTTTGGCTATAACTTAATTCAATGCCAATAGCAAAAACTTTGATAAGTTTTTCTATATAAATTCCCATTGTGTCATCAATCCACTCATCAAACAATGAATACAGGTCAATCAAGTAAACTCTCTATTAGTATATTCTCATTTCTTTTGTCAATTTGTGACAATCCTTCTCAATGTCTTCTTGTACAATTTCTAAAAACATTCCAAGAATTTGAAGTGCCTGAATACTAAATGACAGTTTGGAATCAATAGACAATACAATACATCCTCTAAATATATTGGCTAATGTGCAGTACCCTTCATCTCATAAATTGGAAAAGTACAAGGTATTCATATCACACTAGAATAATTTAAAAAAAAGTTATTGAATTCACATACGCTCATTCTCAATTCATATTTTTTTAGTCCACAGGAAGTATTGACATTATTAGAATTAGTATATTCCATGCAATCATACAAACTGGATAAAGTCACACATATTTTCAAACTCAAACCCTAGATTTCTCAATTGTTTTAGTTTTTTTTCATTGTCTTAATAAGGCCATCCATATAAATGGAAACTCGGGATGTTGAGACTAGTTGTACAAATCTCTCTATATACATGTTTGATCATAAAGACTTCAATCAAATCTCTGTATAGACATGTTTGCTCATGAAGACTTCAACTTTCTCTTAAAACAAACTAGGGTCGAATGTGTGTGGCAAAGATTGCCTTCAGAAGCCAATTTCACACACCATTTACTGGGCTATTCTACAAGCAGAGCGAGATCCCATTTCATTTATTTTATCTATGAGCAGTATAATTTTCATTGTGGAATTTGAGGATGAAATAATTACTATTGAAACTTAAATTAAGGCCCAACTAGCTTATGCCCGGTACAAAATTTTAACTACAGAAACTAATGACCTTCAAAACTCTGGTTCGGAGAATGCCAAATATGTTACCGAAAACAGAGGAGTACTGAATTGTTAGGGTAGGCGATACGGGAAGGGTCGATCTCAAAACCAGAACAAGATGTCAAACCCTCAGCAAAATCCCTAATAATTCACATTTGAAACAACAACCGAGACCTAGTAAATGCCCACCCAAATCGTAATTCTGAGGACCTAAATTTCATCCAATTAATCAATCAAAATTTGGATCCCCAAAGAATCTTATATTCAATAATACCGAGTATGAACAAACGGATGATAATTCTGCATTCAAGGGAGTCTTTGATCTGAGCACCCGCACCTCAAAACCTATCTGAAAATTGAGTGTACCTGTGCTATGGGATCCATCGAATGATGATAGGAACCAATTGATGATGAGGAGGAGCCAATTGAGATAAATCCATGACCGTTTTGGCCAAAATCCACTCACCTCTGGAATAATTGAATCAATGATACTAGGGGTTGTGTTGAACACTAATGTGGTATGAAAGACTTTCTTGCGTGGCTTCCGCTCTTTAAGTGGTTCTCATCCAAATGGAAATGTGAATTAAATGATTTCCAAGGTAGATTAGGTGATCCATTGTAAAATGTTTCTTCAAAAAGATTTCTTTGACGATTCTCAGAAAAGAGGTATTGCCTTAGGATTAAATCAACAACGAGTAGTGTTGGTCATTCAAGGTCCCCCAGGTACAGGAAAGACAGTTGTTAACTTGTTCTTACTGAACTAATTCATATAGTTGCCGGAAAAGGTGAAAGAGTGCTGGTGACAGCACCTTAAAATGTTTTTGTAGGTAACGTGGTGGAAAGTCTTGCTGATCTGGGGTTGAATATTGTGCGAGTTGGAAACCCTGTGCATATGTCTCCAGCAGTTGATTCCAAATCTTTAGGAAGTATTACTGAAAATAAGCTTTCTCATTTTCAGAGGGATCTTGCTCGTAAATGGTATGATTTAAGGAATGACCTATGACATTGTTTGAAAGATGATTCTTTGGTTGTAGGTATTTGGCAACTGCTAAAGCAACTTAGGAAGACACTGAAAAGAAGAGATGAGGAAGCAGTAAATGAAATATTATCAAATTCTCAGGTTGTAGGTCTCTCTGAGCACCACTGTTATAGTAGCATATTTTTGTGAAAGGTAAAAAAAATTCTTGGGTGGTGAGTGAAAACTTTTGTGAATTTCTGTGGGAGCCCAAAGTACTTGCGCAAATCACTCAAATTATTTCTCTCTACTTTCTTGTGAACCATAAGACTTAACAGTTCATGAAAAAACACCAACAATCTGTTTCTCAGATAAGTCACTATGTTGGGTTTCTATGTCCATGGGAAGACAAGGCTGCTAGTATACGAGCTTATGCAAAACAGTTCTTTGGAAGCACACTTACACGGTCCATCTCGTGGATCTGCACTTACATGGCATCTGTAAGGCAATTTAAGATCTATAAATAGGTGCAAGGTGGGCTTTGGATGGAAAATTTGAAGAATCTATACATTAGGATTATGAGCCCTTACGAGGTTTACAAGCTCTTTATAATGGAATTTGGGATTTAGTGGGCTTTGGGTCTAGATTTTGAACCAAAGCTCTGATACCATGTGTAAGAACCTGAGTCCTATTATTAGAGCCTCAATCTATTATACACTAATAGATATATTTTCTTGTTGATTTAAAAGTAATAAAAGGAGCTTGCTGGCCTTCTCACAAAGCTTTAAACATTTAACATCTTATCATTTTATCATAAGAAACCTAAATTAAGGTGAGCATTCCATTGATGTCAACTTAACAAGAGTAGTCCATGGAAAAATACCTGTTCCGGTGGTTGATGATGATACCTTTGTCTTATAGCTCCACCTGAACGCTCCTTCTCACCGACCCAACCGGATTTACCTCCCAGCCAACTAGGAAACAAATTCCTAGCCCAGGAAACCTCCACAGGTTCCCTAGCCCTCTGTGCCTAAGTCCAACCAGATATAATGTGTCCTCAAGAAGAATGTGCAAAACCAGATAACAATACTTTCCTCCTCTCAAACCCAAGAAACCTCCATAGGTTTCCAAGGTCTCCCAAAATCATAACAAGTCCAAACAATCACAACCAACCCCCATAATCATAAGAAAGAACCCCCACTCCCCTTTCTTCCTTCTCCCTTCCCTTTTTATATCCTCCTTCCCTTCTCCATCTCAACCACCTCTAATTAATGTCATTAACTTCTCATCCATCCTTACAGTTGACTTCTCTTCTCCTAAGTAAGCTAGGAGTACATTTGGAAATGTGAGATGAATATAAAATTGAGAATTTAATGGGAAAGGATCATGTCTTCTCCCAAGTAAATCTGAAAAGTACATTTGGGAATGTGAGGTGTAATTACATGGAGAGGACCATATCTTCTCCTTAGTAAATGTGAGGGTACATTGGGGAATGTGAGATGTAATTACATGGAGAGGACCATTTCTTCTCCTTAGTAAATGTGAGGGTACATTGGGTAATCTGAAATGAATACATATATTATGAAATAATGGAAGGAGACCATATCCTACCTAATATTCAATTGGAGAAGGTAAGTGGGGAATTTGAATAATGGAAATCATGAATTTTATATTAGACCAATGTTTCTCAATATTTCTAGATAATGTAAATATTAACAAAATTTGTAGGATAAGATTTAAGTGGGGCATTACAGTTTCCTGTATGTGGCCATTCTCTTCCAACATCTAGAAACATATGGTTAACCAAACCACAAAAGTAACATGCAATTCTTTTCCCATTCTTATATGGAAATATCATACTGAACATAATCAAAGGAATGTGTTTAGAACCATATTTATACCTTTCTCTTTCACCTTTATTACCTTCATGAAGAGGTGAATCAAATCAAGAAGTAGCTCCCTTTGGAACACCATCAACCTCTTCAATGGTTTCAAAGTTTTCACAACTCTCTGGTTCAAGCGTATGCTAATATACACCTTCTTTCTACAAAGTATGTTTCACACTATTGCATTCCCCAAGAATACAATCTTCACAATCTTGAGGTAGAAGACCTGCAATGAAACTCCTTCTTGGAACTGTTTCAATTGTCTTCATGGCAGCTTTGGAACTTTCTCCATAAGCCTTGTCCATAGCCAAGACCCAAATACATAGGCCTTTCCTCAACCATTATTGGCTCAACAATACCCTGTGCATGTTTTCCCAAGCCTTTTCCTTCATAGCCCATCTTGGACATTAACTTGGAACCTATGCCCATGGTATGTTTTTCGAAAGAACCAATATTAACATTTTTATAAGAATTTGAAGACAAACAGGAATTGTTTACCTCTTCTTCAAGCTGATACTTAACTAAGGCTTCTTTGGCAACAAATAGTTGTGTCTCCAACTCACGCATCCTTTCCAGGTTCATATTTTCAATATGAAGTTGCCTCTCCATTTCTTTGCAATTTGTTAGAAAGCAACTGCTTCTCTTCCTTCATGGAATTCAACTTCTCTCTAAGTAAGATGTTCTTCCTTTCATCCTCATACATTTCTCTCACCATATCCATCATGGTGAACAAGTCTTTCTTCATGTATTCATCAAAGAATCTTGTGAAGAAAGAATAATTTGAGGACTTACCTGTAGAATTAGTTATTATCAAAATGAACAAAAGAACTTCAAACAAAATCAACAGAGAGCTTATTCAACAACCTTTTGCAAAAAACCTCTTGTGCGTCAAGGATTGCTTTGAGGTCCTTTGGGATAAGAAGAATGCATTCATCCCTTCTTCCTTCTTGTCCTCTCCTAGACTTAGCTAACAGCAGCTTTCCTTGAACCTTTGCAAACTCACACAACAGTCAGCTTACAAAAAATCAAACAGTAAAATCCCTACTATTGTTTGAACACCTTTCAAGTCAAACAAGCATATACTAGGACCACTTGCATCATGATGCAATCTGCTTCATGACCACCTTCTCTTGGATAACCAGTTCTGATATAACCTTCTTTGAAGGTGGGGTTAATCGATATGATGCTTTGATATAACCAGCTCTGATACCACCTTGTTTGAAGGTGGGTTTAATCAACCTGCTCTGATACCACCTGATCTGAAAATGGGGCACTAAAGGCTTCTTGTCAAACTTACAAGAACTTCTCCCACTCCAAAGCTTATATATTCCCAAGGTCTATCTTATGCTTGAAAATTTGCGGAATTAAAAGAACTTGAAATAGGTGTATGCTTATATTTTTTTTTAGACTGTTTATGTGCTTTAAGTTTATTTGCTTGAACTGATATAAAACATATAACAGCAAATACAATGTAGCAATACACAATCACACATAATAGCAATATAATATGGAGTTCACCCAAACCTCTTGGGCCACATCTCCTTGAGCTTTAATCAACTTGATTAGACTCCTTTGGATTATGGCTGAATTCTTTTACAAGTTCCACACTCAACTCCAATAGGTTACGACTAAACCTATGGGCTTAGAATACCATTTTTATCCCTGGCCATTTGGTTCTCTAGCTCTTGGCTCTTAGCTCTGGATCTCGGCTCTCGCTATGGCTCTCAGCTCTAGCTCTGGCTCTCGCTCTTGCTCTAGCTCTTTGTAGCTATCGATCCTCTGGTTCTGTGTAGCTATCTTTCTCTCTGGCTCTACACAGCTATCTTGAGCTCTAGCTCTCGACTCTGTTAGCTCTACGAAGGGGGAGATGTGATTCTTTCTCTACCTCCAGCTATCAGTTCCCTCGAGAGAGAACTAACTTCTCTGTTGTCACATTTTTGTGAGCTTCCCTATCAAGTGCTCTAATTATTACAATGTGTGAACCCTCCTTGTGAGAGTCATACTCTTTGGATTTTGTGAGGCATCCTTCCAGCTCTGTGGCTTCCCCAGCCATTCCTCTATCCCTTCGATCATGAGGAATCATTCCTGGCGATTTTGTGTCTCTTCGATTGGCTCTCTGACTCACTAGCTCTATGGCTCTGTGTCTGGCCCTTTGGCTCTTTGGCTCTGTGGCTTTGCATCTGGCCATCTAGCTCCATGGCTATGTGGCTCTCTGCGTGGAACAAATGAATGGGAGTCGTTATAAAGCAAATACATAGGCAGCCTTTCTCAAAAATGAAATCTACCAAATAACACATTCTTGGCTCTTAAAGGAAATACACAGAAGCGCATGGAAATCCCGAAAAAAAATACTTTATGTCAGAACTCAAATTTCATCCAATCACATCCATAATCCCATCGGGCCCACCTTTGGTCGCAATATTGCAATCGCACAAGTGGATGGCCAAAAACATCAATATACGAGAAATACATAGAAAATCCGCAAATCTGGATTTCAAATATTATTCAATCGCGTTCATAAACCTTATCGTTTTCAGGTCTTGATCGCTAATCGCAATCACACGTCGCATATGTCGTCATCCCTTTTATTTGGTTGTGATCGCTGATCGTCAATCGTCGATATCGCACATCGCATATCGCATCGACCTAATGGACTATGTCTCTGCTCCTCCGATCACCCGATTTCCTGATCGCCGATATTGCTCATTATCATATTGCATTTGTAATGGCCCAGGGGTCTTCCCTGTAACTGCATCGATCACCGATCTGTCGATCCACCGATCGTGATCGCAATCGATAATCACCTCACCTGGGATTTCGTATCGCATGTAGGCCTACCTCCGATGTGATATATCAGAGATCACTAATCAGGGTTCCATCCAGACTTTGGTCTAAGTCTTCCCTTTGCACCTATTCCAATGTGATTTTCTTAAGGAACGCATATAAGGCCTTAAGCCCATTTTCATAAGGATTTGCCTCCTTTTCTAAGGATAATGGGCAATCTTCTTTTTGCAATAACTCCTTCATCCGAAGTCCGTTTTAGCCCATTCAAATTGTGTTAGATTTAGAACGAAGAAATCTATGCAATGAGACTATTCCCAAGGGCATCCTTTGACTTTCATTTTTTTGTGAGAAATATTTTTAGACTTAGAAGTCTATTCTAGATCCATTTTGGATCACGAATGGTTATTGGCGGATGGGATTGTTTTTGGGCTAATCACATGCCACCAAGCAGGCCAATCATAGAGCACCATATGGCCCTATGAGAGGTTACCAGATGGCCTCAGGAATCACACCAAATTTTTTTTATCAAATCAACAGGTTCCACATGGTTTGACCCCATGACCTCCAACCAAAAAACTAACCGCCCAACCAATTGGGCTACAATCTGGTGCTTATTAAACATTGGGCACCAATAATATTTAATGTGAAATAATTTTACGGTTGGGGAAGGGTTGGGCTAGCGGGTGTGCCCAACCATCTTAGCCATAGGTCATGTGGGTATTGCATAACCAATGGTCTAGTTATGGTGGGAATGACAGAAAAGTGTTTGGTCCTTGGTTATAGGTAACACCATTCAACCGAGTGATGAGAAAGAGGATACAATAGGGTGTGTGGCCTATGGCTTGTGACCTAGGTCCTGCGATTCCATATAATTGAGGGTGTGGGATTGAAAGGGGGCTTTGTCCCATATTTAAAAAAAAAAAATTATAACAATACAACATAACCAATGGTGGGAGGTGTGGGTCAAACATGTGATCTCCGCCAAGCCATCCCAACACCCTACCAATTGGGATAGGCACATGTTTTTGAATATTTAACAGAACTAAGACATTTTGGGGAACATTTTACAGACCTGGTAGGTAAAAGGGACACATTTTGCTTATTTTCCTATGTTTCTGATCTCAAGAAGAGCCTAGAGAAGGATTTTTGAGCATTATGGACACAACGACAGTGTTATTTTTTATGATTGAAGCTTGTATGTTGATGTCTTAAGAATTTTAGCATCTAATAAAAAGGTCACCACTAGAATTTGGACCTAGAGACATAACCCAATATGGGTGAAATCCATTATCAATTTGCTTGTGTTTGATGTTGTTGTGTGTGGAGCATGATTGTTCAGAGGTCTCTGTTTCAGCCGGATGTATACCCCAGGAAGTTTTGTACACCCCTCCACGCGGTGCGGGGGGGACTTGTCCCCCCCGCGGGGGTCTTGGGGGGCCGACCCCCCCGGCTGGGGGGTCTTGGGGCCAGCGGTCCCCCAACGGGGGCTTGGGCGCAACACCCCCGAAGCTAAAAAACAGATGTAAATTTGCCTTGTAAAAGTATAGTAATTTCAAGTCAATCTGGGCCGTTCATTAGGCGGATGATCTGACGGTAGAACTTATGTTTAGTTTAGGGTTTTTTCCCTAGAAGGCAACCCTCTCTCTTTGTATGAGGGCATTGTATTTGAGGCTGTGAGATAGATGTGTGTATTCTGTGTGTGAGCGAAAAACAGAGAGTTGAGACTGTGAGAGAAAACAGAGGATATTACAGCGGCTTTGCTGTAGGTTGTGTCTCTTCATTTTGCTGGATAATAGAAAGGAAGGACTGGCTGTTCGAGGGGGACGTAGCCCAAACTGGGTGAACCACGTATATCTGTGTCTCTCTTGTTTTATGCATTTTCTGTGTTTATATTTCTGCAATATTTTATGTGTTCCATTGCTCCGTAATATATCATTTTCTAATAATTCAAAAATGTTTTAGATAAGTTGGTCACTGGGAAAATCTGACTATATCCATAAATGTATCCTTTTTAAGGAGGTAGAGAACAAAATTTTTCATAAAGGGTCAAAATTCAAAACACATGCAGTATATCAGTCCTTCAAGGCCTTAAGGAAAAGAAAGGAAAACTAAAAATTGATAAACTAAAACCATGACATGATGAAATTGACTAGGAGGAGGGGTCTAAATTTGTGGCTGCTACTAGAATAGACTACTCATTGTTGCTTGAGGAGCAACCAACAACAAGAGGGATTCCTATGTGCTTTTCGATGCACTCTAGCTGATGATCTAGATATGTTATATGCTTATGCAAGTGTTTCATGGAGAGGAAGAGGTCCTCCCGATTTTTCTGCTTGTAGATGTCCACTGTGTACATATATTAATTGTATCGTCCTCGCATCTGGCTTACATTGGGAACTCAATCAACCATATCCGCTTGAACCTCAGTAATTGAGAGAAGACATCATTGATGGTTTATTCAGCCTCTCAGACTGTGAGATCTCTACTTGGATTGGATGAGGGGTGAGTCCCTAAAACCATATTGTTGAACCTTCATCTCTAAGCTAAGAATGTGTATGTATTTGATATCCATGCTCCTAATAATATATTGCGATCCCCATACCTTGTCAAACATGAGCCCATTGATGAGGCATTCTTGCTACACAAGGTGAGAGAATGTACCATAAGGTGAGGGGAGAATATTCAAACATGAGATAGGGGTGGGATGAGCGTGATTTAAACACTGAAGGGCTATCTTGGAGTGAGAAACAGTATGAAGGGTAAGGCTCAAGAGAGAGATCAATAAGATCTGAATTCAACAGGATTAGAGGAGACCAGAGAGACACAAACCCCATAATTTTTAAAATATATAAGTCGGGGAAGATGCATATGTATACATTGCCAAGCAACACGAATTGCTTGCATGGTGTCATGTTCATGCATGTGGATTATATAATTGAGAATGCATTTGATTTTAAATAATACAATGGATCAAATATGGCATCCATTATGTGAAACTTGTTGGAGATGTTAATGTAGTCATTAAAGTAGATCCTTTGGTGGAGACATTGAACGAAGAAGTTATTCTATGAGCTTCATTGAAAATATAATAATAATGGAAAATGTGTAATGTTTTATTAAATAATGAAATACAGAAAGAAGAATTAATAAACATGCAAAATATGGTATAAAAATAGAGATATATTATTGATTATGTGAAACCTGTTGGAGTTGTGAATGTGGGCATTAAAGTAGATCCTTTGGTCGAGGCATTGAACGAAGGAGTTCTTTTGAAGGAGGCATTGAGAATAAATTTATTAATTCACCATGAGTTAATTAGTTGTGAAAAATCAAACATGAAGTCTATGTGAGGACATGCAATAGTTTATCTATTAATTGAGGAATTTATCCATGAGTTAAAGAGATAAGGATGAGTTCTAATTTGAGTTGTAATTAGTTGGCTCAGTTAACTGAGTCAAGTCCAATTATATTAAAGTAGATCCTCTGCATGGAATGATTGTTTTCTTGCATTTTGTTGTAATAATCAAAAGTAAATGTGGGGAAAATGAGGAGATCCTTTGATCTTGGTGCTATATGTTGATGATTCGTTCCTTACTAGGGCAAAGAGGCTCATTCTTGGGTACAAGAGGGAATTGGACTTGGATTTATAGACGAAGGATCTTGGGTTGATGAATTATTTATTGGGATTGAAGGCGTGGCAGAGGCCAGGTGAGATCTACCTATGACAAGGGAAGTGCATTTCTCAAATATTACAAGTCCATGACTACACCTATGGTGATAAATTTGAATAAGCTGAGTGGTTATGCTTCGGATTCAAATTTGGTGGATCCCACTATGTACAGGTAGTTGATTGGATCCTTGATGTCCCTTGTTAACACTAAGACATATATTTTTTTTGTTGTGAGCACCTTGAGCCAGTTTATGGTTCTGACAGGGCATGTACACTAAGTTACAACAAAGGATGTGTTGAGGTACCTGTGTGGTATAGTTGGATATGGTCTGATATATGTCTTAGTTAATGAAGTGAGGCTATAAGGATATATTAATTATGACTTGGCTAGGAGTGTAGTGGTTAGAAAGAGAGGTGTTTCTTCAGCTTGGGATTAACTATGATATCTTGGTTTAGCAGGAAGGAAACTTCTATCACACTTAGTACAACAAAAACAAAGTGTATCGAAGAAATATCACAATTCAAGAAGTAGTGTGGCTTTGAAAGCTACTTGTAGTACTATTTGATCGGGTTCTAGAGATGACCTTAATATATTGTGATAATCAAAGTTGTGTCAAGATTTTAGAGAATTCAATTGATCCGGATTTAAACAGGAACACAATAGATTACAGGGATAACCATAAATACAGAGATGCGATAACCATAAATAAAGAGATGCAGCGGAAATAATACTTCATTTCATTGATGGAAAATACCGAAATATGCTTACAATCAGAATTGGAAATAAACCAGCTAGGGCGATGGTAGCTTATCTCTGAGAAGAGATGTGCGGCTACATGCCTCTGAACTGTTCTGAACTGTGTTACAATGAGGCTC
>APFE031476286.1:96309-140397 GCA_000404065.3 Pinus taeda | reverse complement strand
AGCTTTATATTAATAAAAAATCAAACTTACATGGATTTCCAAAATGACAATGGAGGATACAACCTCTTCTCAACATGCATCAATTGAAAACCATAACAACATAGTTCCCATACCTGTCCAAAAACTAGAGACTCTCATAACCCATATTACAATAAGTCCATGGCCAGATCCAACATATCTCATTACCCAACAGTGTCATACATAGTTAACAATCAGATTACCCAAATACAAATGTCACCAACGAATTTCCAAGGTTGAAGGATCCGCCTAGAATTCAATCATAAAACCATACAAAATTGCTACACCCATTACATAGATGAGCATACAAAGACTGAAGCATCACAACTGGCCATTTTCAAACGATAAGGAGAATACAAGAAATGACAAGTGTCATACATAATGGGCCAAGAACCACCACAAAAACCATCATGCTACACTACCAAAACACTGAGCTCACTAGTTGTTATCCAAGGAAGAAATATTTGTTGGAGCCCTTGTACTAGAATTGTTGATGTTTTAGCATCCTCTTATTGTCCACCAGGGATGAAAAACATTATTCTTCTCCACTTTCTTATCCTTCAATACTAGGTCCGACAAGGTCTTCATTTGCCAGTGAAGAGCCATGAAGTTTAAGTATTGCTTATTACTATCCCTGGTATGCCTAGGGTCAGGAACCCCAATCAACGTATCCTCTATGAGATTAGGATTTTAGAGATATTTTATTTCAACCTTCACTTGGCTCTCAAGATTGCAAATTTACCTTTAAGCGTCCAGTGAAACATCATTGAAATAGGTGGTAGTCGAGTCATGAGAAAAGAGTCTAGTAACTCGTTGCCCTTGTTGGGTTCTGCCACCACCCTCCCACCTACACCTCATTCTCTGTCTTGGATGCATAGCTCAAACTTGAGGGGCGCACTTACTGCAGTTTCTATGAATATATCTATCTGCAAAATAACAAGAGAACAAATGAGACCCACCTCCTACAAGATCGAGGTATCAACAAACAAGATCATCACAAAAAATCTAGACACTTGGTCCATACTCTACAAATAACTTGACAAATGAGACGGGGGATATAATGACTTCCTCAACCAAGACCCTTTCACCATTAATAATTGAACAGGAGAGAAACAAAAAACATACCATAGTACCTCGAAACCTAAAAGTGTGCAGCTACACACCATGCTCTGCCAACCAAAGCTTATTTAGCCAGGGAACAAACCTTACCCTAGAGAAATCCCATAATTCACTTCGAACTAGATTCACATTCCCCAACTTAAACCTTAAACAGGGGGCCCAGAACAATACCCAATAAAAATTTGACAAAACATCCCAAACTAACACCACATACCTGAATTGCAAGTTTATACACATATTTGTATGCCCTAGAGTCATAGAAGCAAACACGATGAACTACCGAAAGAAGGAGACCAAGTATAACCGCAAAAAAACTTAAGAATTTGTACCACACATGAAACTAGACACCCTTGAAAGTCCTTCTAGAAAGAAATCTCCCAGTGACCATGCACAAGACTAAGCATCCCGGGAGCCTGAAACTTTTAACCTTCATTTACGTTGACTAGCCTCTCAGACCTTCAAATCCAACCATAACCCCCATCACAAAGTTTCTTACACACTCAACTTTAGCAGAGAAGTTGCACTAAGAGGATGAGGAACTTCCCTCGACTCTTCTCCACTCACTACGAAATGCCTTGATGCCCATAGAAGTCGTTTAATAAAACCACTGCCAATTGGAACACTACATGCACATGCATGCGAGGGCAGGTTGTGTCCCCATCATTAAATGTTGAGTGCATACTAGAGGGCGGTGGGCACTTCCTTCAAGGCCCTCGTTACATCTGCATTAACGCCCCATCAAGGGATAATATCTTCAATTTTACAATTAATTAGATGAAGCTATATTTTTTAATAAAATTTTATAAATTTCTTTCAATATAAATACAGTGAAAGTGAAATTATATGTGTGTGTGTGTGTGAGTGAGTGAGAGAATATATTTCATTTTTATTTTAAAATCACATATATCGATTTTATGTTGAGTATGAAAAAAATTACACATCTCCCCATACTATGTACACTGAGTTTCTCTCTACAATTAGCTTTTTCAATATATTAATACATATGTATCATATATATGTGTGTGAATATATTTCATTTTTATTTTAAAATCACATATATCAATTTTATGTTGAATATGAAAAAAATTACACATCTCTATCATACCATGTACACCGAGTTTCTCTCTACAATTAGTTTTTTCAATATATTAATAAATATGTATCTCTATTTTCCAAATTAAACAATTTAATAACATTCAAATTGCAAATAAATTTAATTTATTTAGTTTTGTTTTAATAAAAATAAAAATATTTAGAAATTTTAAATGTTAATATTATAATACATAATATTTTTTTAAGAATAACATTAGCTTTTTCAAAGTATTAAAAATATGTGTGTGAAATATATTTCATTTTTATTTAAAATCACATATATCAATTATGTTGAGTATTGAAAAAAATTACAATCTCCATCATACCATATACACCGAGTTTCTTTTTCAATATATTAATAAATATGTATCTCTATTTTCCAAATTAAAACAATTAATAATTCAAATTGCAAATAAAATTTAATTTATTATAGTTTTGTTTAATAAAAAACGAATAAATATTTTAAAATTTTAATATATTATTAATACATATTATTTTTTTTAAGATAACAAAAAAAATAAATAAATATAATATGTTTAAGATTGATGAAAATAAAATAAAATAAATTGTGAAATTTTAAGCGCCAAGCATAAAGGTCATGAAATCATGGATAGAAAACCTTTTAATTAACTTTTCACAATCATACCATATGCCTAATTTAATTTTATATTACTAATTCCACAATATATTAAACATTATCAACAATATCTTATTTTATTGATTAACTCATAACATAAAATACTAATAATATTATTATTTGTATTTTATTGATCAACTCATAACATGGAATACTAATATTGTTATTATATTTGTATTTTATTGGTCAATTCATATCATAAAATACTAATATTGTTATTTGTTTTAAATGGAGATTGCTACCTTCTAAATGACATTGTAATACCAAAGTAACACCATCAAAGATATTAATATAAATTTTTAATCCGACGAAAAGAAACTTGAGGTTCGATATTTTGATAAATATAAAAACCACAAAAGTTCCCACATAATCTTAAATGAACGCAGGGAAAGGTAATTCGATTTATCCCTTGGACACACCAGCTCCTGATGACTTGACTTTATTTTTCTTGTGCATAACGAAAGTTTATTTGTTATTAGTTACTAGTGATGTGCGGTTGATGGTTGGTCTCCTCGGGCGGAAGCCCAAGGAGACCTCCGGTTCAAAGCTTCAGGGAGTACAGTGGACCTGTTATGATGGCGGGCTAGGCGGAACCCCCACCCGTCTGAGTTGCTCTTGTAAAATTCATAGGATCTTAGTATACCCGTCTACAGTGGTTGGTATACTCTTGGTGTTTAGTGCAGCTATGAGGTTTGATCCGGGGTCTCCCCTGGATCTAAGCTTGATATTACCGATTCACATTGTTAAAAAAAAAAAAAAAAACCAAATTTATTTATTATTAGTGAAAAATGATTATATTTAATAATAATTTTAAAATAATTAAATTTGTATATTTTAAACTTCAATTTTTTTAAATAATTTTTTTTTTTCAAAAATGATAAAGTTTTAAATTAATTTAATATTAATTTAAGTTTTAATTTTAAAAATTAAATTAATTATCTTTATTATTTCATATTATATACCTTTCAAGAAATAAATATAGAAATGTAAAATTTATTATTTTATTTAGTTCTTTTTAGAAGAATATAATAAACATAAAATAAAGCAAAAGCAAAATCAACATCAATATTGATCTATAGTTAAACAAATGATAGAGTTGGTGAAATAGAAGGAAACCCAATATGTTGTTGTTGAATATTCCTTATGATAGATATATCAGAGTCTATTGACGTAAAGGCAAAGTTGTTGGAGTGGATCTTGTAAACTTGACTTGTTCAAATCATAAGTGGTTTTGGACTTCAGATTTATAGACATCCATGGTTTTCTCATAGTATTCATTTTCAATATAGCATATTTAAAGGTTGATCAAACTCATGTGAAATCGTCTCAGTGGCCAGTAGGAACAAACAATAGTGTCTTTTAACACCACCATCTCTCTTGGTGCTCTGTGATCCTAACATCTAGTATCAAGGCCAGAGTAGTCAGCACGAAAGGTGAACAAATCTGAGCCCCGGTGAGCATGAGAGCCAGAGTGGTAAATACTAGAGTTGAAGGTGATTTTGAGATATACCAAGCTAGTGCAAGTCATGTTGAAAGAACATATAAAAGTATTGATTAAACAAGGTAAAGTAGTAGAGAGAGTGGTTGACATATGGACAAGAGAAAGAAAAGGACTGAGATGGAGTAAATGGTGCTAAAGTTTAATGAAGGAGCCAATGTGTCATGAGTGAGCACCCTAGGGTTTTTAGTCCAAGGCATTTCCCTAGGAAGTTGTAAAACCTATGTTCAAGAAAACATGTTGCGCAGGAGCACACATAGTTGTAAGGCCTTAAGAGCTTGCTCAAGCATACATGCAATCCAAGTGGTGCATGGAGTCATTAAGCTGTGGAATTGACCACTTAGAGAGGTGCTAGGGTGGAAAGTGTATTGGTATCATGGCTTGAAGGGGGGAATGTGAAAACTCAGATGAGATGGTTATTGAACCATGTACATGAAAATGTGTCCAAGATAACTGGCGGATGCACCGACTAGTTACCAATGTAATATAGTAGATGGAAAAATATTTGTATGGACTTCAACAAAAGTGAGTTGGGTCATCTCAATCTCCCCGAGTCAAGTTTAAAAGGGAGATTTTTAGTGTGGATCTGGTAAACTTGACTTGGTCAAGTTACTTGTGGTTTTGGACTCTAGGTTTATGGGCATCAATGGTTTTGCCCATAGTATTCATTTTCGATATAGCCTATATAAAGGTTGATCTAAATCATGTGAAATTGCCTCAATGACAATTGGGAACAAACTATGGTGTTTTTAGACACCACCATCTCTCGGTGCTCTATGATCCTAACAAAAGCAATAAATACCCATAACATTCCTGGAATCATATAATTGTTAATCAAAAAAATTAAGCTCTTCTTAATAAAAAATAAAATACATAATAAAAACCATTACAAAATTATGATTATATATATTGATTATAATCTTTTAATATTTAAAATTAATAGATTATAATAAAATTATAATTTCACTTTTCATTTTCATTATATATATCAAATTTCCAATTAAATTAAAAACCATCGGAAAAAACCCCTGGTCAGCTTTAAAAAAAATCTAAAATACCTGACAAAGCATGATTGATTACAATAGTAAGCTTTCTCTATCATAAAGTAATTTTTATTAATATATAATAAAAAAAATCCATTTGATGAGAGGAAAACCATTCCAGAATATAATTTAAGAGTATTTAAAGCCTAGAAGAAGATATATTTTATAAGTCATCAAATTTGTAAATTGAAAATTTTACTTTTATATTAATATTAATTTAATGATTCCTTTTAGACAATAATATATAAAATATCAACACGATTATATTTTTAATTATTATTACTTTCATTTATTATTTTTTAAATTTTGTTGGGTATGTTTCCATAAACCAAATAAAATAATAATTATTTGAAAACTAAAGGTGGCTAGACAACGAAATGAGAATTGTTTTACATTCCGAGGTTGCACATAAGGTAACATAATTTATGAATGGTGCAAATCAATATAAATATATTTCCTATTATTCTAGAGAATTACATCAAACCACGAGTATGAGAAGATACCTTTTCCACGATTATAATGGAAAAATAATTAAAAATAAATATATTAATATTTAAGGTGAAGCCTAAGGAAGGCATCCTATACCCATGGAATTAGTAAAATCCGTTATGGAAAGAGGACTAAGCATCAAGTGGCTTAAAAGTGTTTATTTGCCTAAAGTAATTCAATTAAAAAATACATTTCTAGGGTATGTATCTTAGTAGGGCATTTTATAATTAGCGTTGGTGAGTCACTTTCATAGCTCTCCCCTCCTTTTTTTTCAATGATTTTTATTTACTTTTAAAATTATTATATTGTAATTTCGTTGATTAGAATAATGATGATGGAATTTAGTTCTTTCCATCTCATATCAAGCACTATACCTAAGATGGAGTTGGGAGGATTTATGTTTTTTCTATTTCCTTTTTCTATTTTCCCAAAGATTTATGGGCGAGGAATTATAGGAGTTTACAGATTTTTTTTAATGTTTTTGTCCTTATCTTTATTTTCTTTTTGGTTATTTATTTTTATTTTTTTGGAATGGCTAGATAGTTATTTGGAGTAAGTTTTTATATAGATGGTTGAGTTTTTTATTATATAATTATTGTTTTTTAATGAAAAATTAGATTGGGAACTAATAACCTTTCTAGACATATGTAACAACTTATAAGCCACATATTAGAAACTCGTAGTTTACTCTAGGATTGAGATGTCCGAAGATCACTAGAATTGGAGTCGGGATCTCAAACTCCAATGAGATGCCTGGCCTTCTAGGATTATGTTTATGGCAAAAAATGACCTCATCAACATTTGAGAAGACCACTAGTTACAGCCCCAAACTAAGCTCTTATCTGTTTGATTTGGCGGTTCAAACTAGTTCTATTGGGCTCGGTTACCCCCTCACTCTTCCTATTGACTTATGATATATCTGATTATTCAACAACAACAAGAGACATATCGGATTTCCCCTCTTTTAGAGTTCTTGCAAGAAAGTAACCCTTAAGCTGATTTAATGGTTCAATCAAGCCACACTAAAACTCACTCCTGCGGAAGCAGACTTCTAAAATGCAGTGAATTTATGGTAAGTGCAATAATATTCTAAGATACAAACAAGAGAAAGGAAATATAATCTATCTTATCTCGATTAGAATCAGATATATATTTGATCTAAATCAAGAGTGAAGTGATTTAAAAGAAAAATGAGGATTTAACATATTTTTATGTGATGAATATTAGATTACTGAAGAAGTTCTAACAATTAATATAGTTATTGCAATATATGCTTTGTTTGGAGATTTAAAACCAAGAAATATGTGTCATCAAAAGCAAAATTACTTCACACAATTTAATGACAATTAAATCGATTTAATATGGCAAATTTCTAAGTAAATAGTTACTCAGAAATCTGATTAAAGCACATGAGAAAAATGGAAATACATAATAGATCTACACAATGAGGAAATCCGATAAATTATCTCATAAACAACCATTCTCACATTAAACAAAAGTGTAAAATACGTGAAAATTGACGCAGATTTGTCATTAAAAAGTAAAAAAAATTGAATTTACAAATAAAAGTACTTGCATACAAATCATAAAACCTGGATTCCCTTACTCTCTTTCTCAATTGACCTCTAACAATCCTTTCAAGACCAATTTCTACTATTGAAGAAATAGTAACAAAAGTGCAAACTCTACCTTAAAGAAAAGGACTAGATCTTGAAAAGAAAATCCTGAAACAAACTAAGATCTGAGTATCCCCCTTCACCTACAACTTAATTTCCCTTTACAAGAGTGCAAAGAGCTTAAAAGTTGCAGAAAAGAGGAACCCCTTCCTCATTCTCAAAACAATAATTTATAATTTTCCAAAAATCTGCCAAAAATGGAGAGTTGTTGCAAACAATTTGATTCATCAAATTTTGAGCTGCAAATCCTCATTTTCCCCTTTGTTCCATAAACTTCATTGCTCCAAATCTCTTTGCCTCATCCTCTTCAACAAATCTCCTTCAAAAAACCATCAAAATTGAGATTGAAAACCAATTAAATTTGTTCATCAAAATGAAAAGACCAAAATTGGGAAAACAAACTCTCCAACAAAAAATTAATTAAATAAATTAAATGAAAATAAATTGATGCTTCCCATTGATCTTTGCCAAATTTATCTGGCCGAAGAAGACAATTTTCGAATGAATTTGCAGGAACAAAACTTTTGGCTCATGAAATTCCAAAAACAAGATTTAGAAAATTGGTTTTTTTTGTTGCAAATTTGGAGCTACAAATTTTGCTAAATTTTAGGCATATTTAATATTGATATTTTCTTTACTTAAATCCTTCAGGTTGTTCTCCATGATTTTAGCTTTCCAACAAGCCATCGTAGGCCTCATTTGGCTTAGTAAAACTCAAGTTAAAGCCTTCCAAAGTCTAGGTTCCAAAATTATGAGAGTGCTATAAAATGCACAATCATAAATAGATAATTTATAAATAATTTCATAAATAATATAAAAATAGTTTTAATAAAATCCCATATTGTAAAAATATTAAAATAAATTTAAATTAAATAACAAAATTTATAAAATGAAAATAACTAAAAAGTAGTGTTTTTTTAAAATCAACTTGAGTTAAAATGTAGTAGCATTTTTATGAGAGGATGACTTGAAAGGTTTTAATAAAGGATATGGGAAGAGGTACACATGGGAGTGATACTTTCTTCTCATGACTTTAAACATAAACAAGGGAGGCTGCATGGTAGCTAGTCCTTGCTTTGAGCAGGAAGTATGGGAAGTATCTAGAGTCTCTCAGCGCATGTAAAAGAACATTATATGCTAGATACATTTCATAAACTAGTCTGCTTTGGGAGCCTGTAAAAACAGTACCCAAGTAAAATGTCAAAAATCTATATAGATACATTTCATAAACTCATCTTCTTTGGGAGCCAATTGGATGTTAATGTCATGCAATTGGAATTGGATTTTAATGTCATGCAGTTGGAACCAGTAAAGAAGTGCCTAAATAAAAAAACCAATGTTTTTCTGGATTTTCAGGACGCTGAATCCCACTCATAGAACATATACCAGTCATTGAAAATGATATCTAGAATTGACACGTACAGTGGATATGTTCTTGACTTGATATGCCAAGCAGTGGAAATTAGATGCTTTAGCATCTTCCAGTAGGAACCGAGATTTCTGTGGACCTCTCAATTTTTTCATGCTTTTTCTGAGACCTTCTGCACCCTAGCGATAATCATTATGAGAATCATAGTCTGGATCTGGATATATTGGTGAATTTGGATTGTCACTAGCTGTATATAAAAGTTCACGCCCACTGCTGCAAAATAGAGCATCAAACACAGACACTTTGATTCCAATAGACTGAAGCATAGGGATTGTTTTTGGAACTGTTAATGTAGTAGATAAAATGAATCTAGTAGATGAAAAGTTTCCAGCAGTACTCATTTTGTTTTACCTTAACGTAAGAGAAGCCTTTTCTTCCTGGGTTTTGTCTAAGTCTATTAGCTAGGAGTTGCAGCAATAAGAACCCTTTGAATGGAAGCAGCTACCCCAAATGTGGTGGCTGCAAGGTGAGTCCCTTGACCCACCAGTCTCATTGTCCAATTGTGCATAGAATACACCTGATATATGCTATGAATATGATAAATGCTATGTATATGATGAATGCTATGTATGCCTTGTAGGGTCACTGACTATGACTGGTGCTTTGTACTATTAAGAATTCAATCATTGAATTCATTAAGTTGAATGCTATTAGGAAAGAAATACCTTGAATGCTTCAGCTTGCCTTGAATGTTTCATCTTTCCTTTGATGGCATAATGCTCTTGCCTTTCTCTGCGAGTTATGAAGAATACTCTGCAAAGACACAAAGAACACGACCAGTCGAAGCAAGCTCTTCAAATGATATGAACCAGAAACGAATTTGATGGCATAATGTGCTTGCCTTTCTCTGCGAGTTATGAATAATACTCTTCAAAGACACAAAGAACATGACCAGTTAGAGCGAGCTCTTCAAACAATATGAAATATTACTCCGTGGCCACAGTCGAAGAGAGCTCTTCAAATGATATGAAACAGAGATATTAGTTAGTGCGAGGCTCATTTGTTTTCGAGAAGGAAAATAGAAAGACCATACCATGACTGGTATTGCCTGTCCGAGTTGCTGGAAGTGAAATACCATACCGTGACTGGTATTCCTATTCGAGTTGCTGGAAGTGAAAGACCATACCATGAATGATATTGCCTGTCCGAGCAGCTGGAAGAGGGCCGGATGTATGACCTGGGCGGCTCATATAAACCGTGTACACACTTAGATAACTCAATTAGCAGGGAAAAGCATGAATTTATTAAATATATGATATTATTTCATTTACCAAGTTTACCATGTGTGACGGGCCGTTCGTGAAGGATGCAGGAAACTAGACATAGGAGAACCTCACATGTGTTTTAAATTGGTGAAGTTGGGAAGACATGCAGTATGATAGTGTACACATCAGCATGTGTGTTGCATGCAAGCACTGCATGAGTACTGATAGTCAATTGTTCCATATTAAAACACACGGGCAACATGCACCATCAACTATTGATTATCACTAATGGACAACACAGACTATATGGACTTGTACATGCTGGAGTCCGATGGGTGGTTTGGAAAACCAAGAAAGACCTGCCCGAGGAACTCATTTTCCACATCAATTGTTTAGGAGCTGATCAACCTACATTTACCTTCAATTTTTCTAAAGGTAATTCTCTGAACACTAGTATTTTCTTTGGCCCAAATCTAACTTAGCCTTCTCTGTTCCCAACCAGAGATTTAACCCCTTTTCCTTTCTTGGTGGTAGGTGCAGGTTAGATTATTGGGTAGTACTACCAACTTATTCGATTTGATTTCGAGGTCGATCCTCACTCCATCTCTAAATTATCATTATATTCTTGGGTTTTACTCAAAACAATTGACTTAAAATTGTTGTAGCATCATATTCCCGGGCTTTATTGACCTAAAATTGTTGTGGATGCTACAGGGATAAAAATTGATTGTGGAGAATTGCAGAGCGAATGCAAAATACCTGACAGAAATCCTTGAAGAGACCGGACGGTTCATCATACTTTCCAAATATGTAGGTGTGCCTGTTGTTGCATTCTTGCTGAAGGACAAGCGCTTTGAACACCATCAATATGAGATCTTTGATAATTTTAGAAAGTTCGGATGGATTGTTCCCGCTTATACAATGGCTTCCGATGCTCAACATATCATGCTTTTACGCATTATTGTTAGGGAGGACTTCAACAGAACTCAGGTCGAGCAATTGGCTCAAAATATTGAGATGGTTTTAAAGGAATTGGAGGTTCATCATCCTAAGATCATAAAGGTTCATTGAAATCACTATAGTTTCAGTTTTAGATGAGTGTAAGTTCCAGGTGACGCAGATCCTGTGAACCTGCCGTAGTAATGGAAGCATGTCCAGCCCACCGTAAACTGCTTGGCCACACCACGCCATGGTTCAAACATGCATTCATAGATGGCCGAAATACGACTATAGATGTGCTGTGCAACTACCATGTGGCTACAACCGCCATGTGGTGTAGCCAATGACCTGCTATGTTCTACTGCTTATATGTTGATATATACAAGCATGTTCCTGAGCTGAGCTAACATATAATGCCCTCGACTAATGCCAACATTAGTTTAGGTAGTATTTACAAGTTTGAAAATATCAACAAACAAAAAATTATAACCTATTCTCTTAGCTTCGGCTTAGCTTCGGGCCTCAGGAAGAGGCCAAATAACATGATAAATCAATATGTCTCTAAAAAATTTGTTTATAGTTGATGAGTCGAGACTAACAAACAACTCAAATAATACTAAACTCCTCATTTCCGATTACTATAGTCCCATGCTGGGATGACAGAGACTAATAAGGTCTTCACTTCATTTTAATGCAAAGCTAGATGCTTAATATCATGCTTGTGAGCCCCTCACCATACGTCATCCCAACAATGAGACCTCAAAGGCATAAATGTTAAAACATTGAACCCCTAGAATGGCTCAATCGGGATGATATAATAATTATATATTTTATTATTATTATTTTATAAAATATTGTTTTGTGTTTATAATATATATAAAATTTATATATATATAATATAAGTTTTGAATCTGGTGGTTTTTTAGAATAATTACAAATTAAATAATATATTTTATCAATTAATAAATAATTTAAAAAATATACTAAAACATAAAATAATAATATTACAAATTAATATAGATTATTACTATTAATTTAATTAATTTAAATTAATTAAATAATAATATTTACATTTTTAAATTAGTTTAATTTACAAATAAAGTAAAATACAATTTTAACATTAAAGCTAAGGCAATGAAAATTATTCAAATCTTGAACACATATCATTTTCAAACCGTAAGTCTAAATTTAGCAAAATTAGAGCGATTGGGAAGCTAGCAAGAAACAATACACAATGAAGCGATCAAAGTGGAAAACTGAGAAAATAAAAATCTTGCAAAATTAACAAAATCAAAACATGAAAAGAGTGATATGACCAAAATTTGCATAGAGTGTCCCCATATCTTTCATAGAAAATTTATGGGGGTTGTGGCCACAACAAATTCTTATGATAGACCATGTTTCCAAGGGCTTAAACTTGGCTGGATGGGATGGAAAACCACCATCCCTGCCACTCAAGCTAAGCACCCATGACTTTTTATATAATTATTGTTACCAACTTCACTATTTATACTTTAAGGATAGTTTTTAATTTATAGTTATGTGATGTTATAAATTATTATAAATATATATATTAATAATATTAATATTTATATAGTTATAATATGATTATAGTTATAATAATATGATTTATATAGTTACAATTTGTTTTAGAACTAATTAAAATAGTTATGGATTTATTATTAGTTTTGTCTTTCTCTTTTTTCATATGAGATTGAAATATATATGTGTGTTGTTGAATACTGCATAAATTCTTAGCTTGCTTCTATCCATCTCTTCCACCATATTAGCTTCCTGGATGTTGTGGACAATCCTCATCTTATCTCCCTTGTGATGATAGACTTTATACATGTAACCTTCCTCACATCCCCAACACTTTGTGGGTTGACGTATTCGCCTTTTCCCCAAGGAATCTATCATCTTAGACTCAATTTGTGTTGGTTGTCTCTGATGATAAGCTCGAGAGTCATTCTTGAAGAAGATTGGCTTGAATCTTTTCTTATTTTGATCCACCTTACCTTTTTTCTTTTCATCCCAAGCTTTTTGAAAAGTTAGCATGCCTTTATTCTTCTCATACAAATATTTTTCCTTCCTTATGGTTTCTTCCAAAATTATTGGATTATCAAATTATATTTGATCCTTGTAAAATGGTGAAACTCCATTCAGAAAGCTATGAAATTTAACCTTTCCTCTTTGATGAAATCCACATATCTCAAGAGTTCCAAAAACTTCTTCCAGTATTCTTCCATGGTCATGCTACCAAGCTTGAGCTTAAAGAACTCTTTCATTTTCTTGTCATAATAGTGTTCTGACAAGTATTGCTTCTGAAAATACTCTTGAACTTTTTCCAAGATATTCTTTTATCATCAATGTGCTTGACTCACTTTAGTTGGTCCCACCATATGGATGCTTTTCCTTACATGAGGTTGGAAAGCTTTCATGCCCAATAGCCAGGCTTCAGTTTCTTCACCATTCCTATGTTCTCCATCAAATATAGGCGGCCTAAGCTTCCTAAGCTCTCATTGCAAGCAATCCAACTCAGAAACTCATCTTTGATGCCTTACGAGTGAAAAACATGGGATGCGCTCTGACTCTACATGTGATCATACACATCAATATATAGGTGAATGATGATGTCTACTAACACTTCTTGAGTGCGTAGCCCATCAAGAATTGTCACTTTTCTCATGAGATCTGTGATCTATTGCATGAACTGCAGTAGTTGGATGTCTTATTCTAGACTCCTTGTGAATTTGTATTTGTAAGTTATTAGACTCTATAGAAATTGAGTATTGATATGGTTCTACTTGTCTTAAGCTCTTATCATGTTTTAATTATTTTCTCTATAGCTCTATAGAATCCTCATTGTCTCAATTAGCTCTATAGGCTCTACCCTATTTCTATGTCCATTGGAGTCTATTTCTACATTATTTGGGCTAATATTTAAACCTCTAATTTCATCTCAATCATTGTAAGGGACATGTGCATCCTCCATATCTTTAGTCTACATTTTTTATCTAGCTCTATTTTTTTTTGTACCCTTAATTCTGAAAAAATGTTCATGCAATAATCACTATTAGAATTATGAAATTATAAAATATTTCATTAGTTAGGCTACAAAATTCTCTCTATATCAATTAAGGGAATACCCTTTAAATTTCATTTGGTTTTGAGTTAATATGTTATTGTTATGGCCAAAACAAGTTTTTAATTCTAAACATTTTTATTTTTCTATAAAAACCATTGTCTACTTGACATGGAATTACATATATATTTTGATGTGTTATTGATGTCCACATATTAATCCTTTATACATCCATGTCCCCATCCTTGATGAGTTGAAAAATTCTTCTATTGGAAATTGCTTAATTTTTTCCCATAGAGGGTCGGCCAATTTCTTCCATCGGAGGTCAACCAATTTCTTCATACACGGGAAATATCTAAAATCCACTTTGATGATCTTGAAAATGGTCTCATCAATGCTTTCTAAAAAAAATCTCTTTCAACAAACTTACAGATTATTTTCCCTCGCCACTCTACAAAATTCACTTCAAAAATATGTAGAATGGTTTCTCTTTAGGAAAACCCCAAAACTTTTACTTTTTCATCCAACTCTGAAAAACGTACCTTTTCAGTGTACCCCAAAAAATTCACTATTACAGGTGACTTTGAAAAACTTACGAATTTTGTCCAAACCCAGGATGAATCTAGATTGTTGATCTCAAGGTCAATTATGAGCTAAATATTGAATTAGTTCAAATTCGCACCAGCTATGAAAATATAAAATTGTATCTTTTAGGCTAAATTCATCTTTGTAACTTGTAAAGCCCGTGAAGGGAAGCTCAATCGATGATCATTGTGTTATGAAATATTATGTACACCATGCGATTCAAGGTTCAAATCCCTAATGGATCAAGCAAACAAAAAAAAAACTTTGCAACTTGCAAATCGATGAGATTAATCATCTTTATTATGATTTTGAGGGAAAATTTGACCTAAATTCACTTAGAAATCTAGGGATTTCACTCCATTTTTACATATTTCCCCAATTGGGCATAAACCAAAACTCCGCAATAGTGAATTTGTTAAATTAGCGTTGGTCTCTAGCCCATACAACTCTAGTGTTGAATGTAGAAATATGGTGATTGAATTGCAATTTCTCAACAAATTTAATATAAATCAAGAGATACAATACTACTTTGCAGAAATTAATTCACAATTTAGAACAACATTCACAAACATGCAATAAGAAAAATGACACATGAATAGTGTTTTCTAGGGTAACCCAACTGGGAAAAAACCCTTAGGCCTCTCTATATTAATCAGATGAATAGAGAATGTATTACAATGGATTTCCCACTCTGAGCACAACCTGAAAGTGAATGACCTATCTCTTTGCTCAATGAGAAGCTATGACCCAGAATTAGTCAATTTTTTCCTTAGCTTGAGCCCCTATTTTTCTTACACAATTCTTGGGGAAATTAAACCCCTATTATTTAGGAATTTCCTCCAAAATTCTTGTGCAATTCTCAAGGTTTCTCATTTGATTGCATGTAACACATGTACACTCAAGACTAGTCTACAACTGATGTTACATTGCCTTAGAATATCCACCAAAACTAGGGAGCTTGAATTCTCTGCATGCACTAGCTATTTTGGGCTGATTAATTAGTTAACTGGATGAACATTGAGTTAGACTACTATCCCACTACACAATTGACCTTCCACTAGTTCCTCCAATAGTTAGAACTAGTTTAAATTAAAACAACTTGAAATAACTAATCTTGATTGCTACAAATTCTCAATCACGCATGCTTAACTGAACTCCAAGCCCTCTAACTCGAATTTATTGAGCTAACTGAGTGAAAAAACCCATGTCACACACGTTAACTGCATCCAAGTTGTCTATTGATGTGGAAATTTGAATTTTTTAATTTGACCAAGAACAAATAAAATCGAGACTTTCTTGTTGCATTTTTAAACGCCCCCTCTCAACAAGAAATGGATTATCAACCACCCCTGCCTTGCATTTGTGGAACTAAAACTTCCCTCTTGACAAATATTTTCTCAAAATGTCAGCATCTTGTTCCTCTGTCGGAATGTATTATAGATACATTACCTACCTATGCACACAACCCTGTAAATGGTGATACCAAATATCTATATGCTTGGATTAATCGTGAAATACCAGATTCTCAGAGAGCTTGATGAAACTTTGATTATCACAATAGATCACAGTCGGATCCATCATCTGACCAAACAGTCCCACAAGTATCTTTCTCATTTAGATCACCTCACATGATGCTTGACTTGCAGCCATGTATTATGCTTCTTCCAAGCTGAGCGCCACAGATATTTTCTTCCATCTATACTAAGAAATAGTTACAGACCCAACACTAAAAATTCCACCTAATGTACTCTTTTAGTCAAGTGGATTCCTTGCCCAATCTGCATCTTTGAATCCACATAGCTTCATTCCCTCTGTCTGTATGTACCATAGCAGAAATTGGGTAGTGCCTTTGAGGTACCATAAAACATGCTTAGCGGCCTTCCAATATAATTTGGCTGGCTTAACCATAACTTGGCTAAGCTAGTTGACTTCATAGCACATATCTAGTTGTGTGTTCACAAGATACTTTAGTGAATCCACTAGTTGTTGATAAATGGTAGCATCCACTTCCTCACCTGAAGTGGCATCCTCCTTCTTCCAATTGGTCGGTAGAGGTGTCTCCATGGGTTTACAACTCTCTATGTGGAATCTCTGTAGTATCTTGTTTTCATACTTTCTTTGAGATGCAACAATTCCCCATCGCCTTACCATATTTCCAACCTGAGGAAGTAGTGCATGAGACCCATGTAATTCATTTCAAATTCCCTTGCAAGATCTGATCTGATTTTCATCACCAATTAAAATTAAATCATCAACATATAAGACAATAATAAGGAATTTAAATTCTATAAAAATATGATAGAGGTTTGCATCTGCTTCACTTTTGGTGAAGCCCAAACCAGTGAGATAATTTTCAATCTTGTTGTACCAAGCATGGGGTGCTTGTTTGAGACCGTACAATGCTCGATTGAGTCTGCACACATGAGACTCTCGATCAAATGTCTCAAATCCTTCTGGTTGCTCGATGTACACCTCCTCCTCAATAACACCATTGAGAAATGTTGTTTTTACATCTGTATGGTGGATCTTCCACGCCATATGTGCAGCCAGTGCAATATTTGATCTAATGGATGAATACCTTAATACAGGAGAAAAGGTTTCCTCATAGTTAATTCCCTCAACTTGATAGAATCCTTTGGCCACAAATCTAACCTTATACTTCTCTATGCTTCCATCTGTTGCATGCTTAACCTTGAAGATCCATCTTGAACCGACAATTGATTTATCTGTTGGTCTTAGGAACACTTCCCAAATACTATTCTTTACAATGGATTCATATTCTTCCACCATTGCATCAACCCAAATAGGTTTCTCAACTACTTCCTCAAAGGAAGATGGCTCGTTATCTACAAGCTCAGTCATTACAGCCTTGTAGCTAGTGTACCTCTCAAGTGACTTCCTTTGCCTGCACAAATTTGAAGGAGCTTCCACATTCTCCCTCACATCTTGCGCAAGTCTATTAGCTTCCTTGGTTCTTTTTCGTTCTTATCTGGATGGTTCTACTAGAGTGTATGTCTCCACTCTCTTCTTTTCAATTTGTGGTTTCTCCAAAACATCCCGAGTCTCCTCCTTTGGAGCTAAAAACTCCTCTTCTAGTGGGATATGAAGCTCCCTCTCAAGAGAGCACCACATCGCTTTCTCCTCATCAAAATTTACATCTCTTCACAGAACTGTCATTTTGAGCGAAGGTAAGTACACAAGGTAGTTGTGTGGATTTTCCATGTAACCCACGAGAAATCCCAAATATGTTGTCGGCTTAAGCTTCTTCCTAGAATATTTTGAGACATGGCATTAAACAAAGGTTCCAAAAATCTTGAAGTGAGACACATCCATCTTCCTCCCCAAGAAAGCCTCCTCCGGTGTAATCATACCAAGAATTTGACGAGGACTCTGGTTCTGCAAGTATATTATTGTGTTACATGCCTTTGTTGACAAATGCAATGGTAGGCCTTGGTCATGTAGCATAGCTCTCATTTCTCCCACAATGTTGTTGTTCTTCCTCTCAACTACCCCATTCTGTTGTGGGTTGTGGGGTACTGTCATCTCTCTTTGAATTCCTTCTTTCACACATAAATTCTTGAATTCATTCGAGACATACTCACCTCCACTTTCACTCTTGAGAGCCTTCACCTTCTTGTTGGACTCTTTCTCAACTAGTGCCTTGAATTCTACAAACTTGGAGAATGTATCATCCTTCTTCCACATGAAGAAGCTCTAACACTTCCTTGAGAAATCATCAATTAAAAAATAAAAAATTGTGTCTGGAAGTGGAGGTTGTTTAGAAAGGTCCACAAACATCAGAGTGGATCCTTTCCAAGATTGAATGTGCTTTGTTGTCTCGATCATGGAATGTGCATTTTGCATACTTCCCCAAGTCACAACCTTTATAGACATCCCGTTGCTCAAGTTCTCCTTTAGGGAAGCCAATGATTATTTGTTGCATAATCTTCAAGGTGCCATGATGTAAATGGAAAAGTCTTTTGTGCCAAATTTCACCAACGTCGTGGCTCTGCACTTTCTTTCCTTACTTCTTAATGCAACACAATCTTCCACATCTAGCTTAAACAAGTTCTTCACATGAACCCCAATCTGCTTCATCTGTCCATTGGCTATGTGTATCAGAAATGCTTTCCCTTTGCTGAAGATCTCATCATAACCATGGTCTTCCAAAACTGCTACAGAGATGAGATTCTTCTTTTGTCTTGGAACAATCATGACATATTTGAGGTGAAGAGAGGATCCCAACTCCCTCTAAAAGGTGACCGTACCAATCCCAAGCTCGTTGTACCTTATGTAGTTCCCCATCTCAATATGCAAATGGAGATCTTTCTCTTACATGTCACTGAAAAACTTTCTACACCCTGTCATGTGAACGAGGCACCAGAGTCCAAGTACCACACACTCCCCATCATTGTGTTGTTCATGCATGTGATAAGGGTGAAGTCAAGCTCGAACTGTGAAGCCAAG
Organism: Pinus taeda; assembly: GCA_000404065.3. NCBI lineage: Eukaryota > Viridiplantae > Streptophyta > Pinopsida > Pinales > Pinaceae > Pinus > Pinus taeda. The sequence continues at coordinate 121,115 of APFE031476286.1, read as the reverse complement.
AGTTCACCTACAACTCATCCTATGTTGTTCTTGCTCGACTTTTTGTGTGGACACTTCGTGGCATAGTGCCTGAATTCATGAAAATTGAAGTATTTTATTTTTGACAAGTCTTTCTTCTTGCCCACTTGGCTAGATTCTGGTTTGGTTTGATATTTATTCCCTTTTCCCTTCTTCCCTTTCCAACCAATGCCATTTTTTCTTCATCCTCGCCCTTGGATGTTGTTTCATCTTAGTATCCCGCCTGATCTCCTCTTGTACCAAATTAGACCATAAGCATTCCCAATTCGATAATTTCTCCCTCTCATTCAATGAGGATTAGTAATTGTGACAACTTTTGGGAAGGCTTAAGAGAGCTAGGTTTACCAAGTCATCTTCTGCAACATTAACACCAACCTTCCAAGCTCATCACGAACTTGTGTATATATTCTCAGATACTGCGGAATAATTTCATTCTTCTACATCTTGATATTTCGAAGTTTGTCTTTGAGGGCTAGTTTCCTATGGTTGTTGTTTTGGGATAGATTTTTCAGTGCCTACTACATTGAGTAAGGAGTTTCTTTCCCATGGAGATTTGAGAAAATGTGGTCTCACACCCCCTCCAAGGTTATTCTCCTAGCCTTGGCTACATCTTTATTCCATTGGACTAGGATTTGTGCATCATATGCTTGTGATTTTGAAATTTTTGTCATGGCATATTCTAATAATCCATTTTCATCCAACACCACCTCCATGCAATGAAATTAGAGCTTATTTCCAAGGCATGCTCTAGTCTGAGCCCATTGAAGGTCATTTTCCCAACTCTGAAGAGATCCTGCTACACTGAAGCTATAAATTAGAACCTCCTGAGAAACAACTTCGAAATTCCTACTCTAATGTGAATCTTTCTCTGATACCATGTAGAAATACGGTGATAGAATTGCAACTCCTCAATAAATTTAATCTAAGTCAAGAGACACAAATACTCTATTTCTCTACTGAAATTAATTCACAATTTAGAATAATATTTGCAAACATGCAATAAGAAAAACCACAAATGCAAAATATTTTTCTAGGGGAACGCAAATGGGAAAAACCCCTGAGGCATCTTTACATTAATCATCTGAATAGAGAGTGTATTATAATTGTTTTCCCGCTATGAGAACAACCTGCAAGTGAATAACCTATATCTTTGCTCAATGAGAGGCTCTGACCCAAAATTAGTCAATTTATGCCTCAACTTGAGCCCCTATTTCCTTGAACAATTTTTGAGGAATTTAGCCCCCTGTTATTTAGGAATTTCCTCCAAAATTCTTGTGCAATTCCCAAGGTTGATCATCCGACTGCATGCAACATTTGTACACTAAATACTAGTCCACAACTAATGTTACACTACCTTGGAATCTCCACCATATATGGGAAACTCTAATTCTTTGCATGCACTAGCTATTTTGGGCTTATTGATTAGTTAATTGGATGATCACTAACTTAGACTGATGTCCCACTACACAAATGACCTTCCACTAGTTCCTCCAATAGTTATAACTAGTTTAACTGAAAACAACTTGAAATAACTGACCTTGATTGCTACAAATTAGAAATCACACATGCTTAATTGAACTCCAAGCCCTCTAACTCGAATTTACTGAGCTAACTGAGTGACAAAAGTCATGTCACACAAGTTAACTACATCGAAGTTGTCTGCTGATGTGGAAATTTGAATTTTCACAATTTAACCAAAGAAAAATCAAATTGAGACTTTCTTGGTGAATTTTTCAACATTGAAACCTTCACTCTAATATCACTCTGTAACATACCCAAAACCCCTATTCGAAAATATTAATTCCAAAAACAAATCAAATACTAATTTGAAAGTGGAAATATGCATAAGATGAAATCCATATTCTCATGCAACTATCTTAATTTTTGAAAATGTGAATGCAAGTTAACTAAACGTGGACAATAACGTTAAAACATAGATCATGAATTAAACAAAGCATTCCACATGGCATCAACATAATAAACAACACAATGATCAGATCACTTATGTTTATAATGGTTTATACAACTAGCTATGTATGTCAAACATTCCATCCAACTATTGAATCTATTGCTCCAATTATCTCGGCAATAAGTTACCCCTTAGCTTAGGCTATGAGTCCAAAAAGATGAGCAAACTTCTATTTGTGTCTATAGTCCATTCACACAACGCAAAACATAGTAAAAACATAGTGATGTGTTTGGACCTACATCAATTCTAATTTCCTAATTTTATTCCCCATTAATTTTCACAACCCAAGGGATGAGATTTCCTTCTCTATACCACAATCCCTTAGACAAACTCCACAAAACTAACTAGGATTTTCTTAGTTGAGGGCTCTAGGAAATCTAGCTATTACATGAGTGCTCACAACAACTTTTCACATGCTCTTTAGTGATTTTTCATTGAGAGCTTGTCATAGACATATCATCCTAGCTCTTAGCATAATTATTAATTTCAACAAGTTATCCTCAACACATAGGCATGGCTTCCTTACTTCTCTTAGCACTAAACTATTTTTCTTCACTCTCTATATGTGTAATGGTTCTCCAATATTACCCTCTTTCCTATTCGAATTTAATTTTTCATCCGCCCATGCTTGCTTGACTCACGCTCTTCCCAAAAATACTTTTACTCAACACATGTTATCATAACTAAGTGAGTTGACTCTATCACCCACCTCTTACATGAGTTAACTTACCCCATGCTTCAATAAGTACACAAGATGACTCTTATGCTATCCTCGCTCATGCATTTAATGATTTCCTTTAATAAGTAAAATGGAGACTACATGGTAATGACAAATACTTTAGGAAAATGACATGGGATTATAAACAGGTGGATTTCCCATTGGACCCCCTTTTCATCCCCCTTTCTTATGGAATCATAGCCCCCTTTGACTCTTCCCTTATCTATTTTACATTTGGTGATGTATTTTATTTCATTATTTTCCATGGATAATGCTTACATATTACATCGTTAGGCCCTTGACCATTCATAATATAAAACTAGGGATCAAATCTAGGGTATTACAATAAAATTATTCCAAGATGCCAAAGACGATGCATTCAATTATTTGTTGTCCTATCCATTATTCACTTTATTTAGACACATGTTCACATAACATGTCCCATAGAGAAGGGGGATCTCAAGCAAGTATGCATACCTATCCCAAAAGAAATAAATCATAATGTTTGTAGGAGGGACATTACTTCTATGGACACCCCCATGGGAACAATGAACAAGATATGTTAGGACTTCTATGTGCAGTGGACCAAAAATCACAACCAATGCAATATAGCAGACAATAGGGGATAAGTTTTTAAATTTGTAGAAACTATTCTAAGATTCCAAACACTATGTATCTAACTATTCATTATCTCTTTATTATCTAGTTTATTAGTCATTGTTTATTCACATTTATGCACCTATACAACATGAGGGGAAGGGAAACAAGGCAAGTAATCATACTGATCATATAATCAATCAACCACTGTCTTCATAGGAAGAATGTTACCACAATGGATTCTCTTATTGATGTAAGGATCACAATATGTATGTTATGGTGGATTGGATCTCACAACCAATTGAGCTTCTATTTTGACAAATTTTATTGAAGAGGGCTCTATTAGCTTTTCCACCTCGTCGAAAGACTAGGCATTCATTTTACTTAATTACATTAATAAATGTTTGTCTTATACATCACATTGGGTGAGCACAAAGACAATTTTGTCATAAGTATAAAACCATTAAATATTGCAACAATGAAAAGGTTGTGAATGATTGATAATATAATGTTCCCCTAAATTTTTTATGTCACTCCCATTATTTCAACATTCAAACTTAGGCTGAAAATATTAGAATTTGTATTAACTTAAATGTCATAACCATTTATCATTAACTAGAGTGTTGAAATTTAATACTCACCATTACTTTTCAAATTCAAAATTCATGATGTTCCAATATTTTTATTACTCTATTTAACATTATTTAACATTAACTAGAGTGTTGAAATTTAATATTCACCATTACTTATGAAATTTAAAATTCATGATGTTAAAATATTTTTATTACTCTTTTATTTTATTGCAAAAAATTATAATTCATTAATTCTAATTTCACACCAATAATATATATATATATATATAATAATATATATATATATATATATATATATATTTATATATAAAAATTGATAAAATTTTCAAAAAATTCACAGCAAATGAAATAAATAAAAGCAGCGGCACAACACATTTTCAATATAATGTAAAACAATATACACAATAAAAAAATACTATTAAAATTTTAATATAAATTATATATTACATTTTTCAGAAGAAAAAAAGCGAGATATATTATATTGAGAATATATAAATACAGATGGAGAGTATGTGACAGGAATCGCACATATCATGTATCACATTACACAAATATATCTATTATGTTTATATGCATATATATCAGTCAATTCCATTGACAGTCAGATGTTATGAGACAATCAAAAAAAGGAAACTGTGCATGTTACAGTAAAAAATTTAGATGCCAGATTGAATTTTGTGTCATCATATGGAGCCATATATCGTCTGCCACAATGACATGATATTGTCAATTATGTAGGATGGTGGCATGTGTGTATCTTTGAAAATTATGGCATTCCGCCATTTCCAAACCGTCCACATGAAGATGAGAATGAGGAATCGCCTATTCCCATTCTGTCTGCTCCACCATATGAGAGCTGCACTAGGAGAATCAAAATCAGTCAGTAGGAAATCAAAATTTATTGCCAGAACATACCAGATCCGCAGAGTGGCTGGACATTTGATGAACATATGGAGGTTGGTTTCTTCGTCGTTACCACACATAGAGCATCTGCTGGGGCCATGCCATGAATGTTTTCTGAGATTGTCCCATGAGAGATTTTTGTTGTAAAAGACCAACCATGCAAAATGTATAATTTTTGGTGGACATTTCGCCTTCCAGAAAATGTATGGGAATGACGGGAGAGTGTAAGGAAATCTGTTGCTGATCAAATATGCATATATGTCTCTGACAGACACAGGTCTCCTAAAACAGCTGACGGTCCATTGTAGATGATCAGTATTGCCGTGTCGATGTATGCCACCCCCAGATAAGATATCGGTGAGCGATTTCCATATGCCTACCAGTAAGTCCTGTAAATTGAGGTTGCAACTATCCATCCAGATTGGTGTGGAACCATGCCATTCCTTGATCAACTTGTCCCAGGTGAATATGCCTTGCCGCTGAAACTGAGAGATGAGCACCCTTGGAATATTAAGATCAGTATGTCCACATACAATTGGGTCAATGCCGATGAGGATATTTCCACCTGTAAAAAAACGCCATCTCAAACGAGAAATAAACAATGATTCAACCTTCTTCATTTTGTGCCATATAGGAGAACCATTTCTTGTACCAATGGTCCCTTTCCTGTACCAGAATTCAATATGTTTCCCCTTCATGTATCTTTGCCGAATGATATTGCTCCATGGCGAGCATCCGAAAACGCCTCTCCATAATGTGCGGCAAATAAGTGCACAGCCAAATAGGCAAAGATCCTTAATGCCCCATCCACCCTGTTGTTTTGGAATGGATATGTCCTTCAGTTTTGCAAGATGAATCTTTTGATACGTGGATGAGCCGCCCCATATGAAACATGCCGATAACTGGTTGAGTCGCTGAATGATGCGTGTGGGTATGTAATACAAATGAGCCCAGTATACTGATAAATGTGTTAAAACCGCCACAGTGAGAGTTACTCTGCCAGCCAGAGATAATGCGTGGTATTCCCATGAGGAAATTTTGTTATAATACTGCACAACAAGCCATTCCCAATCAGTGGCCGAATACTTGTGAGTTTTTACCTGGAAACCAAGATATGTAATGCCGCTCCGAATGGGATGAGCCTGTACCCCAAACATATCGGCATGCTGGAAATCAGGTCGGTGACATCACCATTATAATATAGAATAGATTTATGCCTGTTGATGATGAGGCCTGTGGCCTTTTGAAAGTTGTTTAGGATGTCGAATAGGCATGCCCATGAAGAGCGTTGAAGCATGGTGCACAGAATTACATCATCCACAAATAAATTGTGAGATAATGTAATATGTCTGCTGATACTAATGGGGATGCATCTCTGATCAGCCACGACCTTGTTGATGTGTAGACTAAGTGTGTTCATGGCAAGAATAAAAATAATTGGAGCCAGAGGGCAGCCCTGGCGAAGGCCCCGTTCAGCAAAGAAGTATGGAGAAGGAATCCCATTGATGTTAATGGCATAATCGACGCCCTCAATACATGCCACAATCCAACAAATCATCTCAGCCCGTAGACCAATTCTAGCCAATAGACAACGAATGAAGCCCCAGTCTATACAATCATATGCCTTTTGTAGGTCTATTTTAAGTACAGCCCCGTCTATGTTCTTGGAGAACATTGAATAGATACATTCCTGTGTAGATGCAACAACGTCCAATATATTTCGGCCTTTAAGAAAAGCATGCTGGTCTTTAGATAGGTGTACGGCCAACGTGCCCTTGATGCGCTCCGCGATGATCTTCGATATAATTTTGAAGGAAATATTACATAGGGAGATCGGTCTATAGTCAGAGAAAGAATCTGTGTCTCTCTTCTTAGGGATGAGGGCAATCAATGTAGATGAGATATGTGGATGTATGCGCCCAGAGATGCGTGAATCCTCAATCATCTGGATGAGATCATGTTTGATAAGATCAAAGAAATGAAGGAAAAATTCGATGGTCCAACCATCGGGGCTAGGGAATTTATCCTTGCTGAAAGCTTTAAGGATTCCGTGGAGCTCGTCCTTAGATATCGGCTGGTAAATGGAATCATTTATAGAATCATCAAACATGGTGGGGAATATCTCAATTCCCCAAAGAATATCATGAATGGCACATCCAGTACCTCGGCTGTATTGGTTTTTAAAATGAGTGAGGGCAGCATTGGTGATGTCCTGTTGTGTATAAGAGAGGCCGCCATTGCCATCGCGAATCCTCCAGATAGCATTAATCTCTCGTCTACGGTTTGCGAACGTATGGAAAAATTTGGTATTTCTATCTCCCATCCCAAGCCATAATGCCCTGCTCTTGAGGCGCCATGAGGATTCCTCCAATTTTAATAATTGAATTTTGCGGCGAGATAAATCAGGAATCAGACATCTGTGGAGAAAGGAAATAGAATTAGGATCATATGCGGAGTGAATGTGTTCCAAGTCGCTTTGAATTTTCTGCAATGCAGCACGGTTACGTCTCTTCTTCTATGATTGCCAAATCTTTACTTTGGATCGAACGTGCCTCATACGTTCATGAAAGGAAGGGGCATGTATAGTTGATCTGATGTCCGAGGCGTGCCAGGCATCAGTGACAACGAGGATAAAATCTGGATCATCTCTGAAAGTGCGGTCAAACTTAAATGGAAAATGCTGACTGAAGGGTTGCTGCCGCCATTGAATGAAAATCGGCCGGTGATCCGATATGGATTCGTAGCCTATGGAAAGGTATGGCATTCCCAAGGATTCAATAATATCCGCCTGTATAATAGCACGATCCAAGCATTTAGCGATATATGCATCACCAATGCGACCATTATCCCATGTATGCGTCAACACAGATGGAGCAATGTCAATGAAATTCTTGTGCAGAAGATGATTCTTCAAGAAGTCAGAGACCGGATCCATTTTCCTGCCACCACCCCAAACTTCATCAGGACCGAGTGTGAAGTTCATATCCCCAACAAGCATCATGTGACGGATCTCACATAGATCCGATGAGAAGAATCTGTCCCAGAAAGGAGATCGATGCAAATAAGGAGCATATATGTTAAGAATATTGATAGGAGTGCGATGCCCCCTGAAGGTGGCAGATAACAAGATGCCAGCAAAGCATTTGTAGGCAGTAGCGCAAATCCAAAGAGAAACAAGACCACCCGAGTGGCCGCACGCATCAGTAGCCACCATGAACCATGTGGGAAACATCTTTCGGAAATATGCAATAGAAGAAAGACGATCATGCATAGATTCTTGTATGAGAATAATCTTCGGCCGGGCAGAAAAGAATATATGTTTTAGTGCAAGATATTTGGGCCCTGCACCAAGCCCACGGATATTCATGGATACAATGTCCATCATGGGATGGATGATCCAGCCGCATCTGCTCTAAGAGGCTGTGCCCGAGGGGAAGACATATCATATATCGGAACATCGACCAGGGAAAGAGAACGTACCCCCTGATCCGGACAGATAGGTCTACCACGAAAATGGCGAGAGCCACCCCTGGAGGTTTTCTGAACAGTGATATTTTTGCCCGACGCCGGGCTGATGGTGGGGGAGGGTCTATGAAAGGGTTTATGTATGGTGAGCGGTTCAAGTTAAACGGATTTATGATGCAGGAGAATGTCAATATCGCTATCAAAAAGATTGGCGGGCGAAGATGTGGGGGAATTGACAGGGGTGGCCGCTATGAAGGGTTCCTTTCCTTTTTTTGATATGGGGGGGGTAACACGTGAGGGGGAGGAGGAAGAAATGAAAATGGGGAGGGAGCCTTTGTAGATATCACCAATCGGAATGGGGGATGGGGATCGGATTGGAGGGTCATCAATGGGCTCAGGAATGGTGGCAGGGAGGAGGGGAGAGGAGTGCGGGTGAGAAGCCCCGGTCCAATTCCGTTCCATTAGGAATGTATAAATGAACATTGTGGGGGTGGGGGGATGTCGATGGAGAAGGATTAAGTTCAGGTGGCGGGGGGGCCATATAAGAAACAGATTCTAAAGGGTGGCGTCGGGACATCTTATGATGTTGAGGGTAGCGGCGACGATGGGCGTCCCTTCTGGGGCATTTTTCAATGAGATGACCAGTCTTATGACAGGCAGCACATCGGAAAGGGACGCCCCAGAAATCCAGGCGTTGGGATATGCGCATGCCTCGCCATGTAATATCAATGTGTTCAGGGTAGCCACCCCTGTAGGCATGGTCAATGAGAATCCAGGCGATTCTCTTATCTCGTTCGCCAATGCACCATGGATCAACGTAGATAAAACGTCCGATAGAATTCCCAATAATTTCTAGGATCTCCTTGGACCACATCTCCAGAGGAAGATTCAGAAGCTTTACCCATATCAGGTTGTGAGATGGGGTATTTTTAAGTGGGTCATACCCAATGAACCAGTGGTGCAGGGCAAGGAAACTCCGCTTGAACATCCATGGAGCACGAAGAATGACATCTGTATCAGCAGCATCGAGGAAATGGAAACAATACCAGTCCTTCATGAGATGGGAGATAATAGGCGCATAGCCTATAACAGGCTTCCATTGATCAGCGATCCATTTCCACATGTCCAAGTCACACATAACCGGGAAATACCAGCGACCAATAAGGGCAAATCTCTGTAGGCTATCAATCCTCTCAGATAAATGAGAATTATCCAAATTGATAGTAGGCGGGGGGGCCGATGATTTGGCCGGAACGCGAGATCTGTTGTAAGTCTTGTGATGAGCAGCATCAGAGTGAGTAGAATGAACATTCGGCATATCACTTTCCAGCCTAGGAAAGGACGCATGGATGGACGGATGGATGGCAGAACGGTCCATGGTGGAGCGTTCGGACAGTCTGGAGCGACCCGGGTCGAGAGCCTCCTCAGCAAGGATTGTGGCCCGAATCATTGCCTCCGTGGCAGATGATTCGGATGCCGAAGCCATGTGAAAAAGACAGACAGAGCCAGACCAAAAATGGGGAGGTCAGAGGCAATGTACAAAAATGGACAAAACAATTGTCAAATTTGAACTGAAATTCAGAGATGAGAAGAGGCAGCGAGAATAAAGCCTGGATGAAGTGTGCCCGGGTAAATGTGTCCGTAGGAAAGTATCAACAGTGGAGTCATCGAGAAATGAGAATTGCCAGTAACAGTCAAAAAAGAACAGATGACGAGGCAGTATAGGACGATTCAATAATGAGAGAAGCTCATATGTTGACAATAAGAGCCGGCGAAACCCATATGAAGAAGAAAAAGTCATAAAAAGGACAACCCATTCCCTAGGTGAGCCAGTAAAAGATAGGCCGAGAAGATCCTGAGAGATAGATTCATAAATGAGCTAGAAAATATATATGGCAACCATCGGAAAGAGGGAGTCCGGAGCCGGAAATGGAGTCGGAAAATAGATCCGACCAAAAAGTATCAGTGCGAAGCCGAAATCATGAGAAACCAGCATCAGCAGCTATGAGGGAGAGGGCTCATGGCATTCCAGGCAACAACAGCAGTAAAAAGAGAAGATGCACCACCAAGAGCCAAGGCGGAATCGAATATCAGCACAAGGTTTATAAACACGAACAAAACCCATCAGATTTTTAAAAAACCCAGCGAGCATATTATAATATGTAATGGAGAAATAACCAGACCATATATAATATGACGAGGCATATAAAAATCGCGACAAGCGCAGATAAGATGTGCAAACAAAAATAAGTCCTTGGAACCAGATGGAAATCCACAATAAATATGAACATCCCAGGAGAATCATATTAAGTAACATGCATAATCTATATATGGAAGAAAGACGCCAATGGTAAATAACAAAAGTATACCAGAGAGGAATATATCATATATATAGACCCATAAAGAGAGATGTTAGCGTACCTGGGATAGCGACACCAGCGAGGATTGTGAGAGGACCGCCAACAGAAAAACCAGAGGGAAAGACAGAGATTGAGAGAGGTATCTGTGGCCAGAGAGAGCCACGAAAAGAGGATGTCGGCCCCATGCCAGGAGGCATAGGGAGGAAGAAAGGAAAACTTAAGCCCAGTAGAAAATGCAGTATATAACCGGAGGTGGTGAGAGAGAATGTCACTGAGGTCGTGGCGGCGTGATATAATGCATGAAGAATATGAATCTCGGAACAGCCACGACAAGGGAGTAGATGGTCCAAGGCCCAAACATGTGGCACGTAGATAGGTGGACAAGAAGACCAGCTATAGAAAGTGACGAAGATGGAAGGATGTCTTAGCAGATAGGACTTACCAGGAGACATAAATCGCACAGTGATAGGAGGATAAATCTGGCAGGGCCATCTGGTTGGACGCAGTCAGCAGCAATACCTCGGTGTCGCTACCCAGTCGCTCTCCACTCTCTGCTCTCAAACCCATGCACCGAAAATCAATCATGATCTAAATTATATATTACATATAACTAAATAATCTCTCATCTCAGCTCCTTGAACTTACAAATTGCTTTTTAGCAGGCAATTTTTTGTTTGGTCGGGATGCTAAATGGTTATGTAAATTTGATATTTTTAAAACCTCCTCATTTTGGAGGAAGAATGGCTTACTTTTTTATTTTTCCCTTTCTATAATGTATATACTCAACTTTTATTTATGCCAAGTGATAAATAAATATTGGGATTTTAGGTAGAAAATTAGGGTGCCCAAATTACTTACAGTTCTTTCAATTTTGATCATATTAATTTCTTTTAAGTTTATTGAATTTCAAATCAATTAAGTAGCTACTTGTCCCTTATAACAAATGCACAAATAACATAATAATAAAATACACGTGTGTCTATGTGTTAGAGAAGAAGTAGATCTAAAGGTTAGTGGTAAATTGTAATCACAAAAGAGCTCTGGTAATTTCAGAGGTATTAAAAATAAAAACATACCATGATTATTAATCAATTTATTTAAAAAAAAATCCATATAAAATTATTTGAAAATAATTTTTGCAATTTAAATTTAAAACCGTAAAATCTCAGTTGCACAAATAAATTTTACTCTTTCTCTTTAAGTATTTTTTTCCAAATAATATATATATAATATATATATATATATATATATATATATATATATATAGTTTTTAAAAAGAGGATGTCGAAATAGTGGTATAGAATTATTTAGAAGTAGGTGAATAGACGGGTCTAGAATTATTTACAAGTAGGCAAATAGAAGATGATAATTTTTACCCTAATTATTATATCTAATAAAAACAAAACTAAATGTATTTAAAAAGCTTAAATATAAATTATTTGACCAAATTATTTAAAATGTTCACATTTATTAAACAACATTCGCACAAATCCAGGTTATGGACTCATTGGTCTTTTAACTAGTGTGTTATATTAAAAAATTATAAATAGAGAATATTGTTTTTTTCAGAAGAAAAAGCATAATATATTATATAAGATATATAAAGAAATAAATAGATTTGACAGATAGACCTTCATAGGGCTATTTTATCCGACTTAGGATTTCCAAAATTTGGCCAGTCCTTTGAGCTGACAAAAAGCATGATAATCAGATGCATTTGTTGTCATAAGAGCATAAAGATCTCTCCAAAGAGAAAAACAGTATTCAGAAACTTGTTCTAAAGACTCCAAATCTGCTACAGCCATAATTAGCGTTAGAGGGAAGAAAAAGACCAAAATACTAGAGGCAAAAGCAAAATTAACAACAAAAAAGATTTGAAATTAAGAGCCTGGTAAGGAAAAGTCCTGGATATAGAACATTTCTTCGCCAGATTTTACCTTCATGTTCCATATACCTGGTTCCAAAAGAAGACCTTTCTTTGATAAGATATTTGCTTGCTAATTCTGAGACCTATAAATGTGCTAGATGGAGCATCCTTCCATTTTCTTCCAGAGGTACCTGATTCTGTCGAACCAACCTGCAAGGTGAAGGCTGCTGATATGGTTCTTTCCTGCTACAAAATCAATCATGACTTTTGAATCTCCATCAATTGACACAAGCTGAATGTTAAAGAAAAGGAAAATGGATAAAAGCCCTGCAAGAGCCATCGCCTCTGCGTTACTATTCGTGCCCTTTCCTCCATTCTATGTAATGAGATATCGATCATTTTTATTCATGATAATGTGGATGCCACAACCACATGAGTCATTTTGGGTAGCACCATCGAAATACGCTCTCGGGAGAGTTGTTTGAGCGTGTTCCTTTTGATTACACTTTTTTTGCTTTTGTGGTTTTTCTGGTAAGGAATCATAAAGAGCAATAATGTTATGTAAAGTTCCTATAAAAGGCTCTTTATTGTTCTGTTGTGCCCTACAACAACCCCCCATTTCATATCAATATTATCCCAAAATCATAATATGAAATGGGTCCCTTTTTATTTTTGGTTTTAATTGGTATCAACTTAGTGCTACTAAAAAAGGCCCGAAGAGATAAAATAAAACATTACCAAAAAGCCTTTTCAATAAATCAATCAAAAAGCCTTAACATAAAATTGATCTTTTGTCATTGCGATAAAGCGATTGCAAGATCGCATATCGCAATGACAAAGGGAACACAACTTGAGGATATGTTGAATTTCTCCAATGCGAAATCGCTATCGGATATCGGCAATAAATGAATTAATGCATTAAAAGCCCCCTTTGCCCCGATGTGATGCGATATCGCTATCGATAATCGGCGATTGACTATGCATGCCTTCTTAACCGCCCCACTCGCTACTCCCGACGCGATGCGATATCGCTATCGGCGATCAGGGATCCCAAATGGAACCAAAACAATGATTTATGATTTTCCCCGATGCCCGATTGCGATAAAGGCAAAAGCGCAGTTTTCAAAGAAAAACTTAAAAGCAGTTTAATACGATTTATTCGTATTTAAGGCATGATCTTTCGAAAAGCTACTCATCCGCGCTCAACCGCCAAAACGCCCAAGGCATGCTTCAAATAAATCATTCGGCCATTAATCGAATTGACTGGTATTGATAAGATTGACAGGCCTTAACGACCATTTAATGAAACAGTAAGCCTGCGATCTGTTTACATATTTTATTCGAGGCCACCTTAAGTCAATCGTTCGCCATGAATTATCAATATATATATCTCAGTCTATTCAATTTATGTTATTACTTCCTGTATTACGCCCATCATCGTCTCTGTGTAGAATTCTCCCGCAGAAACAGATTTGAGCAGAATGGGGAAGAAGTCCAAGAAGACCACAATGCCTTCCGCTTCGCCGGCCGCAGGGCAACCTGTTGTTGATCCAGGCAATAAAAAGAAAGGGCTCATATCAGACACTACATGCCTGGGACTTACCAGAGCTACTTGGCAAGGCACATATAACCTGATTGAAGCCGAAGACCCAAGGGTGACAGCGATACAAGTTTCTGTCGACAGCACCAGCAAATCCGAGGCTAATCTGAGTGATTTAGCCAACTCTTTTCTTCATCGAATGGCGGCCCGGGAGCAAATCCTCCCATATACAGATGTGGTAAGATGGGCGATTCAGGAAATCCCAATTAACGATAGAACTTTCAACACTATAGATGGGAGAATTTTTTGTTCTTTTCGAGCCGAGGATCTAAGGCAAATGTATCATTTACCAAAGGCAGAGAAGAAGTATAACACGACATTCCTGGAGAAATTCCGAGCTGAAAATGAGACTGAGTCCGAACCCATTCGAGGTTGGAGACAAAATCCAGCAAAACACAAGCACGAATCTTCGAGTAAGTACTCAGTCGATTCTCTATGCTCTCCTTATTGCTATGCTGGGATTATGATGTGCAGACTATGGGGATTACATGATTCCGCCAATTTTACCATAGAAATGGTCCCCCTAATGGAGGTGACATGTAGTGGCGAAATAATGGATTGGGCGGATATATTATCCGATAAGTTAGCAACTGCAATTCTTAATTTCAGATTCAACTCTCGCGTCACTGAGAGGTTCATTCCCCCATTTTACTATAGCGCCTATGTATTAGATGTTTTGTGTTTTAATTCTGAATTTCCTGTGCTCGGATGGAGGTGGATGTCGCAAGACCCCGCACCCGTCCACATATACCATCAAAAGTTGTGGAAGACCAACTACAAACACCATTTGTATCAAATCTACAACGGTTTCATGTTGCTTATTCATTATTCCATTTTCAATAAGCCTGCCCCTAAGATTTCCTACCAAGCAGGGGTAGATTTAACTTCCATAGGGAGTTGGTTTGGAGAGGAAAATTTCACCTATATCAGAGTTTTTGGCAGTCAAGCCAAGCCCCACATTCTTCCTCTATACATCCCTGATAAACTACTGGCCAGGGAAATAGCCTATCAGATCAACGCCGATGGGGTTACACAAACTCTGAAGAAAGCAAAGAAGCACGTCTGGCCCTCTTTTCCTTTGCGAATTGGTATCTACACTCTGCATGATCTCAAAAATGTAGAGAAAGAAGCTGAGAAAATAAATTCACTAACCTTGGCAACTCTATCGAGCAGGCGATTCGATCCGAACAAAGTCGCCTACAATGCACTCAACCAGGCCAAATTGGCCAAGTTCGAACATAAAGAGGATAGATTTGAAGACTTGTTCGCATCGGTCAAGTCTCTATATCAAGTTAAATCGCTCGCCATACATGAATACAATGATGAGGGGTTGGTCGAATTTAACAGACTTAGAGAGCAGAGGTTGCAAACTCTGCCTCTAGACCTGTTAGCAACTACTCCAACAACAGAATCAAGCGAGCCTGAGCAGCGACTTGATAAAGAACCTCCTATTACATCAAAACAACAGGAGGAAGTGCATGAGCAGAGACAAGAAGAAACCCAGGCGAACTTGCAGAGACAAGAAGAGACCCAGCTGAAAACGCAAGAACAGAGCAGTTCAAAAGTTAATGAAGATACACAGATTGATCCGAAATTGCTCCAGGAATGGCAGCAATTCAATTCAATCATTGGCAATCTAGAATGCTCTAAATATGACGAGGTTTCAAAAGAGGGCGACACACAGGAAGCGACATCAAAGCAGGTTTCGGGTGAAACCAACGACCCACCCAAATTAAAGGAAGCAGAAATAATTCCAAAGGACCCATCGGGCGAAATCATTTTGCAGATAGAAGAGATTCCTCCCTTGGATGTCTTCTACAGTCCTAAGCATAAAGCTGTAGTGAAACGATAGAGGAATAGGAGAAGGACTGATCAACCTTTTTTATTCCCTGAATTAACAGTAATGGGCAACGTGGTATGGAAAGAAGAATTTGACCCCTCCAATGACTTGACAAAGCTATCGCAATACGCTGGAGCTTATTCGGCGGCGACAATAGATAAATCATCGGAGGTGAGCAGTCTATTAAAGGCAAAAGATCAAGACATCTTTTCGCTACAGGCTCAATTATCGGAAGCGCAACAGAAAGCAGAGCAGGCAGAACAGCAATTGCTAGTACACCAACAAAATAACAACCAGTTGACTAAGCAATTGCAGGAAGAAAAATAGAGGATTGACGATAGCGCAGTCCAAAAGCAAAAGGAGCTATCGACAGCATTGGCGCAACTAAAAACATCAACTGAGGAAATGCTAAAATCCAAAGATGAGAAAATCGCTCAATTGACATCTCACCTTGAGCAAATGAAAAAGCTCCCGCAAGTAGATGAGTTTAAAGCAGAGGCATTTCAATTAAACAAAGCATTGATAAATCAAATGAAGCTCTTGTGTCAGAAAATCACCCAGGCAGAACCATTGTGCGACTTAGTGGCATCCATAAGCGAAAAAAGTAGAAAAAGCAAGGACAGATTTGGATCAGGCCAAAGAAACATTGACAAATTTTCTGGAATGGCAAGATTCCGATCAGGGCCAGGCAACTAACCTACCAAGAATTCTGGAATCACACAAAGAAATATTATTCACAGAATGGCAATCTCAGTTAATGAAGGCAGAAAGAGCGATTTTAAGATGCCAAGGCAACCACTAGTAATTTGTTGAAATTAGTAAATAAAAACTCTTTTAATTTGTCCTAACATGATTTCTTCAATGTACTCCAGGGCCAATTAACCACAAAAATATGTTGAGCATTCCATGCTACCCAGAGTGGAGAAAATGGAGGTTAATTGCGGGAATCAAACAGTTTGACATGGGATGCTTATTTGGTTCTTTTTAGTGAAGCCCGCACAGCCAAGAGTCACCCTCAAATGCCTCACAGATGCTATCGAGTAATATCATGACCCGAATATTCAGGATGCCACCTTCGCTGCCCAACTCCAAGCTTGCGCCTCAACCAGACCACCGAAGTGGGAGCCATGTTGTGATAAGCCAGCTCAGGTTTAAAAGGCAAACAGTCTGAGTCATGATTCACATCGCCGACTGCCAGATCGCCCCCAAGGAGATAGATAGCATTTATTGATGCCAATTTAGTAGGATTTTGTTTCATAGATTTTTTTAGCTTAGTAGTATTTATAGACCCTTTCATGCATTTAGAAAGGGTCGTAAAGTTTTGTATATGACTTAAACCCTGAAGTTGCACTATTGTACTTCAGGGATATTCTTTTATGAAACTGGACCAATTATTCTGATTTTGATAAAGAAGGTTTTTATACAAATGTGCACTACTATCTTTGTTTGAAAACATTTCTGTGTTGAAGGAAGAATCTCAAATAGCGATTGATATTGGGATTGATTAACAGCTCATATGGTACTATTATCTATGTCTGTACTCATTCTTGTTATATGAATTGTCATTTGATCGCTCTTGCTATTATCACTTATATATATGTGTTTTAACAGCATCTTTTATGCATCCAACTATTGGCTGTCTATAGCATGCTTTTCTTTCAATCATATATGTATCGATGATATAAATCGTAAATGCAGTAATCTTGTATTAATCGCTTTGTTTAACTATTTAGATGAAGCAATATTTGAACGAATATCTATGTTTATTTTTCAGAGTCATCTATATGCCTGTCAATAGACAAGGATTATTAAATGCTGCATTTCAAATGAATAGTTGTTCCCAGGATTAGTATTAGTTTTCATATTTTTGTTGATAGAATAAACTATCCGCCTATCATTAGAACAGATAACTCATCACTCATCCACCCCTTTTATTCATTATCGAGAAACTGGTCCCGTTACATCCAGTCGAAGCCACCATCCCAAACGGAAAAGGAGTTGTACTAAGGTCCGGACTAGATGGTTATCCCCCAATGTTGTTGCAGCGATTTTCGAGGCATCAACATTTCTGGCGCTAGAAGGAGGGCCTTCACTATGAATGGCGAGTAAGCCAACACCTACAAACCATTCAAAGAGTAACTCACCCTCCACCTCTCCTTGGACCTCTCGTTCGCATCCTGAATCACCAGTATCCAGACGAGACGAGAAGAATCAACCACTACTGCTCAATTACATCATACTTCAGAACACTTAAGTCTGGAGTCCCCTGAAGTTCAATCCATCATCCAGAAACTTCAAGGCTTCTCAATTTCACCTCCTAGATCTGAAGTATCACAAGGCAGTTAGACTTCGCAATTTCACTTACCTCCTCACCTTACCAGACTCCAAAGCGAAAAACTAGGTATTGAACCACCTGAGTTCCCTTTACCCGAAAGGAAAATGATTAAAAAGACCGCTGAAGGTTCTGGTAGTGAAACCTTTTCTCCATCATCTTCCATTTCATCATCACCTGTGCGGAGTCAAACACCCACTTCACCACTACATATTGTTGTTCACCAAGGGACTTCATCCCAAACATCACAATATTTTCAGTCTTCACTTCCACCTCCCCCTCAAGCACCTGGAACACCACAGGCAATCGCTGGTACTCCTAAAATGGCTCAAAGACCATGGAGAAGTCTTGGTGCAGTCACCATGCCTGCGCCTTTACATTTGTTACCCGATTATCCCGAAAAATGGCTACCAAAGCTCAATCCAGATGTTGGAACGTCAGTAGAAGAACACATAAATAATTTTATGTTGTCAGTCAATTTGAAGGGAGTGACTAAAGAAGATGTGGTAGTTAGATTGTTTCCCTATACATTACAAGGATCAGCAGGGTCTTGGTATTTTTCCTTGCCCTCCGGATCCATCACCAGTTGGAATATCTTCCAAGAACATTTCCTTACCAAATACGACGATGATAGATCCTTGGCTACACTCGTCCATGACCTTTCCAATTTAAGGATCGAGTCAAGAGAACCCATTAAGGAGTTTAACACCCAATTTAACAAACTCTTGAACAAAATCCCCACCGATGATAAGCCAAGCGAACAAGTTAGAAGCGAGTGGTATATCACCACCTTACCCTCAAACATAGCCATTTTTGTGGATAGGGCTAAGCAGCCTACATTGGCCGAAAATATGAAGGAAGCCCTTGCTGTTGAAAAAAGTGTAATCGCCTTGGAAAAGAAAACTGCCCTGGAAGAACGAAAATCCAAAAAAGTGTCCTTTAAAGATGATTCGAAGAAAAAGATCACTAAGGATCCATATGACATGGAGGGCCTTCAAAAAGTCCTTAAAACCATGTCAAACGAAATGGTTGAG
The DNA here is from genome assembly GCA_000404065.3 of Pinus taeda. NCBI lineage: Eukaryota > Viridiplantae > Streptophyta > Pinopsida > Pinales > Pinaceae > Pinus > Pinus taeda. The sequence goes on along the minus strand of APFE031476286.1, from coordinate 101,819 downwards.
ATTAAGAAACAAGTATCAAAGTCCTCAACAAAGAAACCATATAGGAATTTCAAAAAACCTGAGTCCAAGCCTCCAAATGTCATATCTTACGTAGATTCGGATCCTGAGGAAGAAGAAGAAGAAGAAACAATTACACCATCCGAAGAAGAAGAAGAGGAAGTTGTTGAATGCCACGGGATGTGGGACTTTATACTCCCTAATTCCGATACTGACACTGACCAAGAAGCCTTTTCTGTCACTACAAGGAGTAAAGCTACTCCCGAACCTGTTCAAGCCAATTCAAAGAAAAGGAGTGCTAGTACCAATACTGTAAAGGAAAAGGCACCCACAAGGAAGCCAACCGCGACAGTATCTCAGAATCAGCCGTCATCTTCCAGTATACCTTCGTCATCCAAGACATTGGTAGTATTTGATTCGATGGATTATAATATTGTCGATGACATGAAGAAAACTAAGGCAAACATCACCATGTTTGAGCTTAGTAAATTAAAGAATCAACAAAAATTACTTCTCAAAGAACTTAATGCAGTTCCTTCTTCACCTCTTCCCAGCACTAGACCTGCAAGCGACTCAGGACAACCACCTTCTGGTAGAGTTGAGGCAACTGACACAATTCTGATTGGAGATAGATCAAATTCCCATACTCCTCCTTTCCTCTTAACATATGAAATTTACAATCGAAATCTACATAACTGCTTAATTGATTCTGGGGAATGATCTAATATAATGACTGCTTCAATTTGTTCTAAATTGAATATAGAACCCCAGAAATCTTCTATTCACATTGTGTAGTTAGATAGAACTAAAGTTCAAATTTGAGGGGAAATAAACTTTGTTACAATCAGGTTATCGGCGGATCCACGAATAGTCCAAAGGATTGATATCCTAGTCGCAAATATACCTGAATTCTATGGATTAATTTTAAGCAGGGATTGGTCAGAAAAGCTCCATGGGTATATCTCCACCGATTGGTCCCATATGTGGCTCCCCTATAAGGGCAAGCCCAATCAAATAAAGATCGATTGGGAGAAACATATCACCCACACTGTTACAGAATTTGAACAAGAAAATCAACCAATTGCGTTCAACAACAATATCTTAGGAAATTATTCTTCTGAGTCATTTTTCGGAAATTATATTGCCCAGCCATCCCCTTTCTCAGTTAACAATTTCGCATCGCAAATTGAAATTTTTTTGCAGACCGACAGGTCTAAATGTGTTAATGTTACTGAGAATTTTGTAAGTAATATTGTAGATAATTCTTTATTTTGGTCCTTGTATTTTGATGGATCCAAGTCTAGTGAAGGATCAGGAGCAGGATGTATTTTGGTTAGCCCGCAAGGAGAAAAAACAATGTTGTCCTGTAGGTTAGAGTTTGAATGCACCAATAACACAGCTGAGTATGAAGCATTAGTCCAAGGACTATATAAAGCGATCGGCCTCAAAGTCCAATACTTGAAGGTCTTTGGAGATTCTGAGATTATTGTTAAACAGGTAAGGAATACAATTCATTGTCTTTCGAACCATCTCAAACATTATCAATCACTAGTACAAGAGCTCACTTCCCATTTTTTAGCATTCAATATTTCTTCCATTCCCAGGTCTCAAAATTCGGCAGCCGACTTGCTAGCCAATGTCGCTTCCAAGCTACTCCCTTCCGAAGACTATAGCCCAGATAGATTTTCAGTGGAATTGCTTTTTAGGCCATCCATCCCTGACAATGTAACTAATTGGAAAGTATTCAACCACGATGAGTACATTTTACAGTTTTTAACCTCCGAAAAATCCTATGATAATCAAATCATTGAGGAAGACGAGCATGATATGCAAATGCGAGGTAAACCTGAAGAAAACTCAATCACAAAGCCTGTGGTGAAGCTTGAGGACCTTTACGATATTAAAGATAGGTTCAAACCTGTGTCCAATACAAAGCTCCAGAGCTCTACCTTAAGGTTTGAATTGATAAACCTTGGCACTGAACAAAATCCTCAAAAAAATAATTTAGGATTAGGACTTTCCATGGAGGAAAAGGAAGCATTCATTAGACTGTTACGCAAAAATAAACATGTTTTTGCTTGGAAATATGACGATCTAAAAACATATGATACATCCATTATCCAGCACACTATTCCCATGCTTCCCGAACAGAAACCAGTTCAACAAAAGTTGAGAAAAATGCATCCAAACTTAGAGGGTCAAATAAAATCGGAACTCAATAAACTCTTGAAAGCTAAGATTATTTTTCCCATTCGGCACTCAAACCGGGTCTCCAATATGGTACCAGTCAGGAAGAAAAATGGCGACATAAGGATTTGTATTGATTTCAGAAATTTAAATAAGGCGAGTTTAAAAGATAACTTCCCATTACCCACTATGGAGCAGGTACTCCAATCAGTGGCAGGCTCAGATTTAATGTCCTTTTTGGACGGTTTTTCAGGATATAATCAAATTTTGGTCCATCCTGATGACCGACTCAAAACCACATTCAAAACAAAATGGGGAACGTATGCATATCAGAAAATGCCTTTCGGACTTATTAATGCAGGAGCCAATTTTCAAAGAGCAATGGATATCACTTTCAAAGGATTAATTAATAGAACAATAGTCGTCTACTTAGATGACATTACTGTATTTTCTAAAGAAAGATCCAATCACTTGCATGATTTAAATCAAAACTTTCAACACTGTAAAAAATATGGTATTTCTCTTAACCCTAAGAAATCCTTTTTCACTCTTGATCAAGGCAAACTCCTAGGCTTTATTGTTTATAAAGATGGCATTTATATTGATCCCGACAGGATCAAAGAATCTCTGAAATCACATTTCCTCACAATAAGAAATCCATGCAGTCAGTTTTAGGCCAAATCAATTTTGTCAAGAGATTCGTTCCAGACTTTTCTCAAATCATTTTACCACTTCAAACTATGATTAAGAAAAATTCAGTCTTTAAATGGGGATCGACAGAAAAGGAAGCGTTTGAATTAATCAAACAATAAATAATCATTCCCCCGCTCTAAATACTCCAAATGTTTCTAATCATTTTACATTATATACCATCGCATCCAATTTCTCTTATGCTACAGTACTCACACAGATCAACAATCACAATTTGGAAGCACCCATTTCATTCTATAGTTCAAATCTTCAGGGTGTTGAACTAAACTACTCCGAAGTAGAAAAACAAGCCTTTGCTGTATATAAAGCTGTTAAACATTACAGACCCTTCCTTTTGAAAGCCCATACAAAAGTTATAGTTCCTTTCTCTTCAGTAAGGCAACTATTAATCCAAAGAGAACTAGGAGAAAAAAGGGCAAACTGGGTAACAACACTTCAAGAATATGACCTAGAGATCAAGCCAGCAAAGGTTGTTAGAGGCCAAGGTTTTTGCAAGTTGTTGGTAGGAGCTTCCAACATTCCAGAATCAAGTGATATAGATCAATTTGAAGCGATCAACCAAATAAGTATCATTGACTCTGAATCACAGTATGCTGATTTAATATTTTATTTGAAAAATGGATATGCACCTCCCAACCTGTCTTATAAAAGCAAAGGGCCATAAGATTGAAAGCAAAAAAATTTACCATTATTGATGATGTGCGTTTTAGGAAAAATTATGATTCAGTGTTATTGAGATGCCTTGAAAAACCTGAAGCACAAAAGGTTTTGCAGGAATTACATGATGGACCAGCAGGAGGCCACTTTGGAGCTGATACAACAGCTCACAAAGTCATCCATGCTGGATACTATTGGCCCACTCTGTTTAGAGATGCTCATGAATACGTAAGGAAATGCCAAAATTGCCAAACTTCTAGTGGAAGACAAAGGAAAGCAACCTTCCCTTTGCAACCGATCAACATTGAACAACCATTTGAACAATGGGGATTGGACATCATTGGAGAAATTACCCCAAATTCTTCCAAACAACATAAGTATATCCTTACCGCTACTGATTACTTCACCAAGTCGGTTGAAGCGATTCCTTTAAAGACAACAAATTCTGAAGCTATTATTGAATTCATAGACCAATTCATCATTACCAGGTTTGGTGTCCCGAATGCTCTTGTCTTTGATAATGCATCTTACTTTTCAGGTAATGCTATGTTTGATTTCGCAATTAAAAGAGGATTTAAACTCAAATACTCTGCTAATTATTATCCCCAGGGCAATGGTTTAGCAAAATCTACAAACAAAAATCTGATTAAAATTATCAAGTGAACTATCGAACAGAATCATAAGAACTGACACAAATCTTTAATATTTGCATTATGGGCTGACAGGATAACGCAAAAAGCTTCTATAGGTTCTTCTCCGTTTAAACTTGTGTATGGAAAAGAAGCAGTGCTACCAACAAATATTGTACTCCCTTCTTTAGCCCTAGTTCAATTTATTGAAGAAATCCCTTCTTCTCCTTTACAACTTAGACATGACAAAATTCTAAAATTAGAAGAAGAAAGAGAAAAAGCCAAAATCACTCATGTGAAACATCAACAGATCATCAAGTCATCATTTGATTCACTTTCATCCGGTTCCAAACAATTTCAAGTCGGTGATTTAGTACTGAAATGGGACAAAGCCCATGAAGATAAGGGAAAAGACACCAAGTTTCAGAAGATGTGGCTTGGACCATTTCAGATATGTGAAAACATAGGCCATTCGACCTTCATATTACAAGATTTATCAGGGCTGAGAGATTCTCTCCATGTTAATGGTCTTATCTTAAAGAAATTATTCAATTGAGGAGGTAACCCCTTCTCCTTTTAATAGCATTTTTGTAGTTTGTAGGAGCATTAGGAAATAAAGCTGTAAGGTATCTTCTATTTGACCTTTGTTGTACTTAAAGAGTTGCTCAAAACAAGTAGTGTGATATTTACTTTTAAATAAATAGAAGTCTTAAAAAAAAGGAGTGATTTCTAGGAAATTAGATATAATTGCATTCTGAAACTACACTGCAATCTTAGTGAACCCCTCTCAAAGTTTATAAATATTGTAAATCTTTTTAGATTTTCAAATTCGTCACAAGAAGGTTATCAATATCAAAATAGGAGCTAATCCAATTTCATCATCTCCAACTCTTACCTTGTCATCCATCTCCTCTTAAGGAGAAAATTGTCTATCCCACTCACCAAAGCTTGTGATTACTCAGAATGTAATTCCAAGAGTACTGGATATAAAAGATAAGAGGTCTTATTACAAGCCTGCTTACCATGTTCATAGGGAAATAGTTTAGTCGACATTACCAATACTACATACCAAAACAGGGTAATGGCTTCAGTTGTAAGACAAGGGGTCTCATCACAAGCCAACTTGTTCAGTTAAATTACTACCAGTGAATGGCATTGTCACTTAGCTGGCCACCAAACCAGGGCAATGGATTTTTATCTTACAAAATAACAGAAAAGGGAAAAGAAATACAAAATGTGAAAAACATATTTTGAATTCATTCTATTAATCATGCTCTAAGGTGAATGGGACAATAGACAATGATATGGTTAAAAGGTATCCCTGCCGAA
>APFE031476286.1:59185-96299 GCA_000404065.3 Pinus taeda | reverse complement strand
TCTTTCGAACCATCTCAAACATTATCAATCGCTAGTACAAGAGCTCACTTCCCATTTTTTAGCATTCAATATTTCTTCCATTCCCAGGTCTCAAAATTCGGCAGCCGACTTGCTAGCCAATGTCGCTTCCAAGCTACTCCCTTCCGAAGACTATAGCCCAGATAGATTTTCAGTGGAATTGCTTTTTAGGCCATCCATCCCTGACAATGTAACTAATTGGAAAGTATTCAACCACGATGAGTACATTTTACAGTTTTTAACCTCCGAAAAATCCTATGATAATCAAATCATTGAGGAAGACGAGCATGATATGCAAATGCGAGGTAAACCTGAAGAAAACTCAATCACAAAGCCTGTGGTGAAGCTTGAGGACCTTTACGATATTAAAGATAGGTTCAAACCTGTGTCCAATACAAAGCTCCAGAGCTCTACCTTAAGGTTTGAATTGATAAACCTTGGCACTGAACAAAATCCTCAAAAAAATAATTTAGGATTAGGACTTTCCATGGAGGAAAAGGAAGCATTCATTAGACTGTTACGCAAAAATAAACATGTTTTTGCTTGGAAATATGACGATCTAAAAACATATGATACATCCATTATCCAGCACACTATTCCCATGCTTCCCGAACAGAAACCAGTTCAACAAAAGTTGAGAAAAATGCATCCAAACTTAGAGGGTCAAATAAAATCGGAACTCAATAAACTCTTGAAAGCTAAGATTATTTTTCCCATTCGGCACTCAAACCGGGTCTCCAATATGGTACCAGTCAGGAAGAAAAATGGCGACATAAGGATTTGTATTGATTTCAGAAATTTAAATAAGGCGAGTTTAAAAGATAACTTCCCATTACCACTGATGGAGCAGCGACTCCAAGTCATCGGCAGGCTCAGAGTTAATGTCCTTTTGGAGTTTTCAGATATAATCAAATTTTGGTCCATCCTGGCGATGGACCGCCTCAAAACATTCAGAACAAAATGCGGAACGTATGCTATCAGAAAAATGCCTTTGGACTTATTAATGGAGGAGCCACTTTTTCAAAGAGCAATGGATATCGCTTTCAAAGGTTAATTAATAGTAACAGTAGTCGTCTACATTAGATGGCATTACTGTATTTTCTAAAGAAAATCCCAATCACTTGCATGATTTTAAATTCAAAATTTTCAACGCTGTAAGAAGAAATGATGGTATTTCTCTAACCCTAAGAACATCCTTTTTCACTCTTGATCAGGCAAACTCCTAGGCTTTATTGTTTATAAAGATGGCATTTATATTGATCCCGACAGGATCAAAGAATCTCTGAAATCCCAATTTCCTCCACAATTAAAAATCCATGCAGTCATTTTTAGCCAAATCAATTTGTTAAGAGATTCTTCAGACTTTCTCAAATCATTTTTCCACTTCAAACTATGATTAAGAAAAATTCAGTCTTTAAATGGGGATCGACAGAAAAGGAAGCGTTTGAATTAATCAAACAATCAATAATCATTGCCCCCGCTCTAAATACTCCAAATGTTTCTAATCATTTTACATTGTATACCATCGCATCCAATTTCTCTTATGCTACAGTACTCACACAGATCAACAATCACAATTTGGAAGCACCCATTTCATTCTATAGTTCAAATCTTCAGGGTGTTGAACTAAACTACTCCGAAGTAGAAAAACAAGCCTTTGCTGTATATAAAGCTGTTAGACATTACAGACCCTTCCTTTTAAAAGCCCATACAAAAGTTATAGTTCCTTTCTCTTCAGTAAGGCAACTATTAATCCAAAGAGAATTGGAAGAGAAAAGGGCAAACTGGGTAACAACACTTCAAGAATATGACCTAGAGATCAAGCCAGCAAAGATTGTTAGAGGCCAAGGTTTTTGCAGGTTGTTGGCAGGAGCATCCAACATTCCAGAATCAAGTGATACAGATCAATTTGAAGCGATCAACCAGATAAGTATCGTTGAATCTGAATCACAGTATGCTGATTTAATATTTTATTTGAAAAATGGATATGAACCTCCCAACCTGTCTTACCAAAGCAAAAGGGTCATAAGATTGAAAGCAAAAATTTTTACCATTATTGATGATGTGCGTTTTAGGAAAAATTATGATTCAGTGTTATTGAGATGCCTTGAAAAACCTGAAGCACGAAAGGTTTTGCAGGAATTACATGATTGACCAGCAGGAGGCCACTTTGGAGCTGATACAACAGCTCACAAAGTCATCCATGCTGGATACTATTGGCCCACTCTGTTTAGAGATGCTCATGAATACGTAAGGAAATGCCGAAATTGCCAAACTTCTAGTGGAAGACAAAGGAAAGCAGCCTTCCCTTTGCAACCGATCAACATTGAACAACCATTTGAGCAATGGGGATTGGACATCATTGGAGAAATTACCCCAAATTCTTCCGAATAGCATAAGTATATCCTTACCGCTACTGATTACTTCACCAAGTGGGTTGAAGCGATTCCTTTAAAGACAACAAATTCTGAAGCTATTATTGAATTCATAGACCAATTCATCATTACCAGGTTTGGTGTCCCGAATGCTCTTGTTTTTGATAATGCATCTTACTTTTCAGGCAATGCTATGTTTGATTTCGCAATTAAAAGAGGATTTAAACTCAAATACTCTGCTAATTATTATCCTCAGGGCAATGGTTTGGCAGAATCTACAAACAAAAATCTGATTAAAATTATCAAGCGAACTATCGAACAGAATCATAAGAGCTGGCACAAATCTTTAATATTTGCATTATGGGCTGACAGGATAACGCAAAAAGATTCTATAGGTTATTCTCTGTTTAAAATTTTGTATGGAAAAGAAGCAGTGCTACCAACAAATCTCATCCTTCCTTCTCTATCCCTAGTTCAATTTATTGAAGAAAGCCCTTATTCTTCTTTACAACTTAGACATGACCAAATTCTAAAATTAGAAGAAGAAAGAGAAAAAGCCAAAATCATTCATGCGAAACATCAGCAGATCATCAAGTCATCATTTGATTCACTTTCATCCGGTTCCAAACAATTTCAAGTCGGTGATTTAGTCCTGAAATGGGACAAAGCCCATGAAGATAAGGGAAAACACACCAAGTTTCAAAAGATGTGGCTTGGACCATTTCAGATCTGTGAAAAGATAGGCCATTCGACCTTCATATGACAAGATTTATCAGGGCTGAGAGATTCTCTCCCTGTTAATGGTCTTATCTTAAAGAAATTCTTCAATTGAGGAGGTAACCCCTTCTCCTTTTAATAGCATTTTTGTAGTTTGCAGGAGCATTAGAAAATAAAGCTGTAAGGTATCTTCTATTTGACCTTTGCTGTACTTAAAGAGTTGCTCAAAACAAGTAGTGTGATATTTACTTTTAATTAAATAGAAGTCTTAAACAAAAGGAATGATTTCTAGGAAATTAGATATAATTGCATTCTGAAACTACACTGCAATCTTAGTGAACCCCTCTCAAAGTTTATAAATATTGTAAATATTTTTTAGATTTTCAAATTGGTCCCAAAAAGGTTATCAATATCAAAATAGGAGCTAATCCAATTTCAACATCTCCAACTCTTACCTTGTCATCCATCTCCTCTTAAGGAGAAAATTGTCTATCCCACTCACCAAAGTTTGTGATTATTCAGAAAGTAATTCCAAGAATACTGGATACAAAAGATAAGAGGTCTTATTACAAGCCTGCTTACCATGTTCATAGGGAAATGGTTTAGCCGACATTACCATACTGCATACCAAAATAGGGTAATGGCTTCAATTGTAACACAAGGGGTCTCATCACGAGCCAGCTTGTTCGGTTAGATTATTACCAGTGAATGGCATTGTCACTTAGCTGGCCACCAAACCAGGGCAATGGCTTTTTATCTTACAAAATAACAGAAAAAAGAAAATAAATACAAAATATGAAAACATATTTTGAATTCATTCTGTTAATCATGCTCTAAGGTGAATGGGACAATAGACAATGATATGGTTAAAAGGTATCCCTGCCGAAACTATGGACGTTTGCTGAAGCAGGAGGCTCTACCTATGACAAAGGAGTTAATTTTTATAGCTGATTTGGAAAGGTTTTCTGTTTTTATCAATATCAACAATAAAGGGAAATTTTAAATCATTAGAATGTATATAATTTTTAACAAAAGAGGGAATTAGCAGAGAAAGTTTTATTTGTTTGGATGCAACTATACCTAGTTATATTAGAATTTCCCTTTTGATAAAATTTCTATTTTGAAAAAGTTTAAGTATTTCTATACTTTCCAGAGATAACTGTTTCTTCCAGCGAATCACCAATTGTTGTGCCCTACAACAACCCCCCATTTCATATCAATATTATCCCAAAATCATAATATGAAATGGGTCCTTTTTTAATATTTGGTTTTAATTGGTATCAACTTAGTGCTACTAAAAAAGGCCCGAAGAGATAAAATAAAACATTACCAAAAAGCCTTTTCAATAAATCAATCAAAAAGCCTTAACATAAAATTGATCTTTTGTCATTGTGATAAAGCGATCGCAAGATCGCATATCGCAATGACAAAGGGAACACAACTTGAGGATATGTTGGATTTATCCAATGCGAAATCGCTATCGGATATCGACAATAAATGAATTAACGCATTAAAAGCCCCCTTTGCCCCGATGCGATGCGATATCGCTATCGGCAATCGGCGATTGACTATGCATGCCTTCTTAACCGCCCCACTCGCTACTCCCAACGCGATGCAATATCTCTATCGGCGATCGGGGATCCAAAATGGAACCAAAACAATGATTTATGATTTTCCCCGACGCCCGATTGCGATAAAGGCAAAAGCGCAGTTTTCAAAGAAAATCTTAAAAGTGTTTTAATACGATTTATTCGTATTTAAGGCATGATCTTTCAAAAAGCTACTCATCTGCACTCAACCGCCAAAACGCCCAAGGCACGCTTCAAATAAATCATTCGGCCATTAATCAAATTGACTGGTATTGATAAGATTGACAGGCCTTAACGACCATTTAATGAAACAGTAAGCCTGTGATCTGTTTACAGATTTTATTCGAGGCCACCTTACGTCAATCGTTCGCCATGAATTATCAATATATATATCTCAGTCTATTCAATTTATGTTATTACTTCCTGTATTACGCCCATCATCGTCTCTGTGCAGAATTCTCCCGCAGAAACAGATTTGAGCAGAATGGGGAAGAAGTCCAAGAAGACCACAATGCCTTCCGCTTCGCCGGCTGCAGGGCAACCTGTTGTTGATCTAGGAAATAAAAAGAAAGGGCTCATATCGGACACTACATGCCTGGGACTTACCAGAGCTACTTGACAAGGCACATATAACCTGATTGAAGCCGAAGACCCGAGGGTGACAGCGATACAAGTTTCTACCGACAGCACCAGCAAATCCGAGGCTAATCTGAGTGATTTAGCCAACTCTTTTCTTCATCGAATGGCGGCCCGGGAGAAAATCCTCCCATATACAGATGTGGTAAGATGGGCGATTCAGGAAATCCCAATTACCGATAGAACTTTCAGCACTATAGATGGGAGAATTTTTGGTTCTTTTCTAGCCGAGGATCTAAGGCAAATGTATCATTTACCAGAGGCAGAGAAGAAGTATAACATGGCATTCCTGGAGAAATTCCGAGCTGAAAATGAGACTGAGTCCGAACCCATTCGAGGTTGGAGACAAAATCCAGCAAAACACAAGCATGAATCTTCGGGTAAGTACTCAGTCGATTCTCTATGCTCTCCTTATTGCTATGTTGGGATTATGATGTGCAAACTATGGGGATTACATGATTCTGCCAATTTGACCATAGAAATGGTCCCCCTAATGGAGGCGGCATGTAGTGGCGAAATAATGGATTGGGCGGATATACTATCCGATAAGTTAGCAACTGCAATTCTTAATTTCAGATTCAAATCTCGCTTCACTGAGAGGTTCATTCCCCCATTTTACTACAACGCCTATGTATTCGATGTTTTGTGTTTTAATTATGAATTTCCTGTGCTCGGATGGAGGTGGACGTCACAAGACCCCGCACCCGTCCACATATACCATCAAAAGTTGTGGAAGACCAACTACAAACACCATTTGTATCAAATCTGCAACGGTTTCATGTTGCCTATTCATTATTCCATTTTCAATAAGCCTGCACCTAAGATTTCCTACCAAGCAGGGGTAGATTTAACTTCCATAGGGAGTTGGTTTGGAGAGGAAAATTTCACCTATATCAGAGTTTTTGGCAGTCAAGCCAAGCCCCACGTTCTTCCTCTATATATCCCTGATAAACTACTGGCCAGGGAAATAGCCTATCAGATCAACGCCGATGGGGTTACACAAACTCTGAAGAAAGCAAAGAGGCACGTCTGGCCCTCTTTTCCTTTGCGAATTGGTATTTACACTCTGCATGATCTCAAACATGCAGAGAAAGAAGCTGAGAAAATAAATTCACTGACCCTGGCAACTCTACCGAGCAGGCGATTCGATCCGAACAAAGTCGCCTACAATGCACTCGACCAGGTCAAATTGGCCAAGTTCGAGCATAAAGAGGACAGATTTGAAGACTTGTTCGCATCGGCTGAGTCGCTATATCAAGTTAAATCGCTCGCCATACATGAATACAATGATGAGGGGCTGGTCGAATTTAACAGACTTAGAGAGAAGAGGTTGCAAACTCTGCCTCTAGACCTGTTAGCAACTACTCCAACAACAGAATCAAGTGAGCCTGAGCAACGACTTGATAAAGAACCTCCTATTACATCAAAACAACAGGAGGAAGTGCATGAGCAGAGACAAGAAGAAACCCAGGCGAACTTGCAGAGATAGGAAGAGACCTAGCTGAAAACGCAAGAACATAGCAGTTCAAAAGTTAATGAAGATACACAGATTGATCCGAAATTGCTCCAGGAATGGCAGCAATTTAATTAAATCATCGACAATCTAGAATGCTCGAAAGATGATGAGGTTTCAAAAGAGGGCGACACACAGGAAGCGACATCAAAGTAGGTTTCGGGTGAAACCAACGACCCACCCAAATTAAAGGAAGCGAAAATAATTCCAAAGGACCCATCGGGCGAAATCATTTTGCAGATAGAAGAGATTCCTCCCTTGGATGTCTTCTATAGCCCTAAGCATAAAGCTGTAGTGAAACGACAGAGGAAGAGGAGAAGGACTGATCAACCTTCTTTATTCCTTGAATTAACAGTAACGAGCAACGTGGTATGGAAAGAAGAATTTGACCCCTCCGATGACTTGACAAAGCTATCGCAATATGCTGGAGCTTATTCGGCGGCGAAAATAGATAATGCATCGGAGGTGAGCAGTCTATTAAAGGAAAAAGATCAAGACATCTTTTGGCTACAGGCTCAATTATCAGAAGCGCAACAGAAAGCAGAGCAGGCAGAACAGCAATTGCTAGTACAGCAACAAAATAACAACCAGCTGACTAAGCAATTGCAGGAAGAAAAACAGAGGATTGACGATAGCGTAGTCCAAAAGCAAAAGGAGCTATTGGAAGCATTGGCGCAACTAAAAACATCAACTGAGGAAATGCTAAAATCCAAAGATGAGCAAATCGCTCAATTGACAGCTCAACTTGAGCAAACGAAAAATCTCCCGCAAGTAGATGAGTTTAAAGCAGAGGCATTTCAATTAAACAAAGCATTGATAAATCAAATGAAGCTCTTGTGTCAGCAAATCACCCAGGCAGAACCATTCTGCGACTTAGTGGCATCCATAAGCGAAAAAAGTAGAAAAAGCAAGGACAGATTTGGATCAGGCCGAAGAAACATTGACAAATTTTCTGGAATGGCAAGATTCCGATCAGGGCCAGGCAGCTAACCTACCAAGAATTATGGAATCACACAAAGAAATATTATTCACAGAATGGCAATCTCAGTTAATGAAGGCAGGAAGAGCGATTTTAAGATGCAAGGCAACCATTAGTAATTTGGTTGAATTAGTAAATAACACTCTTTATTTGTCTAACATGATTTCTCAATGTACTCCATGCCAATTAACAACAACAAAGATGTTGGAGCATTCATGCTACCCAGAGCTGGAGAAAAATGGAAGGTTAATTACAGGAATCAACAGTTTGACATGGGATGCTTATTGGTTCTTTTTAGTGAAGCCGCACAGCCAGAGAGCCGCCCTCAAATGCCTCACAGATGCTATCGGGTATATCATACCTGATATTCAGGATGCCACCTTCACTGCCCAACTCAGCTTGCGCCTCAACAGAGCACCCGAAGTGGAGCCAATGCTTGCGATAAGCCAGCTCAGGTTTAAAGGCAAATAGCCTGAGTCATGATTCACATCGCCGACTGCAAAATCGCCCCCAAGAAGATAGATAGTATTAATTGATGCCAATTTAGTAGGATTTTGTTTCATAGATTTTTTTTTAGCTTAGTAGTATTTATAGACCCTTTCATGCATTTAGAAAGGGTCGTAAAGTTTTGTATATGACTTAAACCCTGAAGTTGCACTATTGTACTTCAGGGATATTCTTTTATGAAACTGGACCAATTATTCTGATTTTGATAAAGAAGGTTTTTATACAAATGTGCACTACTGTCTTTGTTTGAAAAAATTTCTGCGTTGAAGGAAGAATCTCAAATAGTGATTGATATTGGGATTGTTTAGCAGCTCATATGGTACTATTATCTATGTCTGTACTCATTCTTGTTATATGAATTGTCATTTGATCGCTCTTGCTATTATCCCTTATATATATGTGTTTTAACAACATCCTTTATGCATCCAACTATTGGCTGTCTATAGCATGCTTTTCTTTCAATCATATATGTATCGATGATATAAATGGTAAATGCAGTAATCTTGTATTAATCGCTTTGTTTAACTATTTAGATGAAGCAATATTTGAACGAATATCTATGTTTATTTTTCAGAGTCATCTATATGCCTGTCAATAGACAAGGATTATTAAACGCTGCATTTCAAATGAATAGTTGTTCCCAGGATTAGTATTAGTTTTCATATTTTTGTTGATAGAATAAACTATCCGCCTATCATTAGAACAGATAACTCATCACTCATCCACCCATTTTATTCATTATCAAGAAATTGGTCCCGTTACATCCAGTCGGAGCCACCATCCCAAACGGAAAAGGAGCTGTACTAAGATCCGGACCGGGTGGTTATCCCCCAATGTTGTTGCAACGATTTTCGAGGCATCAACATGTTCTCAAAAATAATTTTGTTTCTCCATCTCCATATACACCATAGGGAAATAATAACAAGAGGCTTCCGAGATTCCTTTTTCCCACTCCACCATAGGAAAGCTTCTTTAGAAGAAGCATGAGAGATGTGAGGAAATTTATATATCTTTGCCAGTTCTTTCCATAGTTGCTAAGTTACGCTGCAATTGAAGAACATGTGGAAGTTGCTTTCTTCATCAGACTTACATATTAAACAGAGTCCTGGACCATACCAACATCTCTTTTTCAGATTCTCCCATGTTAAATTTTTATTGTGGAAGACCAGCGAGGAGAATAAGATCGCCTTGGAAGGACATCCTGATTTCCAAAAGGCTGGAGGGAAAATCGGGTTTGGGGTAGCATTTTTTAACCCTAGCATATTTTGATATATGTCCTTTACGCGAATCAATGAGATTCCTTTTAAGTCCTTCCAAATAACAACATAAGCATCCAACGATCGGTATATGCCACAGTTCCTCAAAAGAGTTCTGAGATTTCTCCATTGCCGAGCTAGATGATCCGACATCCCCATACTGTCTGCTTCTTTCCAAAGAGGGAAAGGGCCCTGCCATTCATCTATCAGCTTGTCCCAAGTGGAAATTCCTTTTCTATGAAAAAAATTTAGAAGAGAATATGGCAGAACGATTTCCTCCAGCCCACCCAGGAAAGAATCAATCCCAATGAGAATCCGGCTACTAGATTGAAAACTCCAAGTTAAGTTCCTTAAGAAAAACTTTTCAACCTTGCGGAAACTCAACCATATTGATGACCCATAATTAGATCCGATTCTTCCCAACCTGAACCAGTAAGAGATATCTTTCCTTCCCATATATTTCTTTTTTATTGTATTGCACCAGGGACCCTCTCCATAAATCCCTCTCCATAGTGATTTGCATAACAACGCTTTACCAAAACTTCACATATCCAACAAACCCCATCCACCTAAATTCTTCGGCCATGAGATATCAAACAACCTAGATAGATGAAATTTATTTATTTTATTTTTATTTTATTTTTTATTTTATATTTTATTTATTTATTTATTTATTTATTTATTTTTTTCTGATTGACCGTCCCATATGAAGTTGGCAATTAATTTGTTCATCTTCTTGATAATGCTTGCGGGAAGAAAAAATAAGTGGGCCCAATAAACAGCTAGTTGGGTAAGAACTGACTGAGATAAAACAATTCTTCCAACCATTGATAGGCATTTAAATTCCCATAACAATATATTTTTGTAGTATCTATCTATTAACCATTGCCAATCCATTTTTAAATAACCCTTTGCTTTTAGCTGGAATCCTAAATATTTTATTCCATGCTTTATGGATCGTGCCTCTATTCCAAATAGAGCAAATAACCAATTTACTAAATCCATGCTGACATCATTATGGAGAAAAACTGACTTGTGTTCGTTAATTTGCATCCCTGTGACCTTTTGGAAACGTCTTAAGATGTCATATAAGCATGTCTAGGTGAGCCTACATACCATTGCAAAAATGAGTATATCATCCACAAATAGGTTATGTGAGATAAAATTGTTTCTATAGATCTTTAGTGGCTGGCATCTTTTGTCACTAACTGCCCTGTTTATATGAAGACTAAGAGCATTCATTGTCAGTATAAATAGTAAAGGAGATAATGCACAACCTTGACGCAACCCTCTTTCAGCTGGAAAGTAAGAGGATGGGATTCCATTTATTATGACTGCATAGTTCACCTTCTCAACACATGCCATGATCCACTCTATTATATTCGCTTTCAGACCAATCTTTGCAAGTAAACATCTGATGAAGCCCCAATCTAGGCAATCGTATGCCTTTCGGAGATCAATTTTGAGGATAACTGCTTCACTTTTTTTTTTAGTGCATGGAAAACAAGCTTTCTTGCGTGTTAGTGACAGCGTCCAAGATATTTCTTCCTTTTAAAAATCCATGTTGATCCTTTGTTATAAAATTTGATAAAGTTACCTTGATTCTTTCAGCAATAATTTTCGAGATGATTTTAAAAGAAATGTTACAGAGGGATATTGGCCTAAAATCTTGAAAAGATTTTGCTTCCCCTTTTTTTGGGATTAGAGAAATTAGAGTTGAGGATATTTTCTGGTTAATGCTTCCTGATATCCTGGTACCTTCTACCATCCTTAGCAAGTCATGTTTTATGAGATCAAAGAAGTGAATGAAAAACTCAATCGACCAGCCATATGGGCCTGGTGATTTATCCCTCTTGAAAGATTTGATTGTTTCTAAAATTTCTTCCTCCATAATTGGCTGAAAGAGATGCTCATTTTTTTCATCATCAAGCATCTTTGGAAATAGGTCGATGCCCCATAAGATGTCTTGAATTCTGCATTCCTCTGTTCTCTTATATTGATTTTGAAAATATTTTACAGCCTCATCTGAAATGTCTTGTTGCGAGCTTAGATACCCCCCTTTACCATCACTAATCTTCCAAATTGAGTTTTTTTCCGGTCTTGAGCTTGCAAACCTGTGAATTTTTTTTGTATTCTTGTCCCCTTCCTTTAAACAGATGGCCCTGCTCTTTAATCTCCAAAATGCTTCCTCCTACTCCAGGATTTTTTGTTTTTGTCTTTTAAGCTCACTTATGCCACATCTTGTGTTAAGGGGAAGTAAATGTGTATACATCTCTTCAAAAATGATGTCCACCTCCTTTTGAATTTCTGTAAGATTTATTCTATTTTGAATCTTTTTCTTGATCTGCCATTCTTTGACAACCTTTTGCATGTGAGACAGTTTTTCCCTTAATGTAAAAAACGGGGGTCTATTACCTGTTGCAGAGAGCTCCATCCAAGTTCTTTTCACAACATCGTTGAACTCTGATTCTTCTAGCCAAGATCTATTAAATTCAAATGATACCCCTTTCTAAAAGCCTTTTCTCTCCAGCTTAATAGAATTGGCCTATGGTCTGAGATAAACACATTTCCAATTGTTGAGAATGGCATGCCCAATCTATCTATAATGCTGACATGTAGAATGAACCTGTCAAGTCTTTTTGCTATGTATGCCCCTTCAATCCTTCCGTTGTCCCATGTCGGGAGCATTTTGGGAGGTCTTATATCAACAATATTCCTGTGTAATAATTCAAATCTTATATGATCTGCTAGAGGATCTTTTTTCCTGTTGATTCCCCAAGATTCATCAAAATTTAAAGCAACATTTAGATCTTCTGCAATCATCAGAAACTCAATTTCTAAAATTTTTGATGCAAAAAGTTTTTCCCAAAATGGTATTCTGTTTTTATAAGGAGCATAGATGTTTAGAATGTTGATTGGACAATCTTTCCCTCTAACTTGTGCCGATATGAGAATGCCCGCAAAACATCTGTAGGCTTTTGCTCTGATCCAATCCGGATTCCATAAAACCACCAGGCCTCCCGAGAGGCCATTTCCATTCAAAGCAGACATATGCTAAGAGGGGAACATTTTTTTGAAATAGGAGATAGATAAATGTGAGTTATGCATGGTTTCTTGGATTAGAATGATTTTTGGCTATTCTAAATAGAAAAAATTCTTTAGTTCCAAAAATTTTCGGCCTGCCCACAAGCCTCTTATGTTCATGGATATTATAAAAGTCATTTAGAAGTTTTTTGGGCCATGCTTGCTCTAAGAGGCCCTTCTTTTGACATATCAGTTATGGGAACATTTATGAGGGAGAAATTCTGAATTTCTTTGTCAGCAACATCATCTCTTCCTCTGAAATGTCTACTACCCCTGTTGTTTTTTCTTCTCACTGTGATAATTTTTGCAGAGTTCGAGCTTATATGAGGAGAGGATGGCTTTGACAACTTATATATAGTTAAGGGTTCAAATTGAAGCGATTTTTTACTTAAAAGATATTCCAGATCGCTGCCAATTGAATTTGATGGGGATGAAATAGGGGAATTAAACGGTGTTGGTGAAACCATAGGTTCCTTGCCTTTTCCAGATATGTTTCTTCCCTTTCTTCGTGATGTGGAGGACGAAGGAATAAAGGTGACATGAGGTTCCAGGCTTTCAACGATGTAACGCTGGGGAATCGAAGGGGGGGAAGGGAATTATTTATCAATGGCGGGTTCCTGGGGAGGAATGGAAGGGAGATAGTCAGCTATTTTATCAGATGGGGTTTTTGTCTTTCCTTCAATTTTTGGTAAGGTGTTCTTACTCTGAGGGCATACAGATGTTGAAATTATATGAGGGTTTTCTTCAGTGTTAATAACTCTTTGCATATCGCTATATTCAGATCAAGTTAAACTTTTTGCAGGGGATAGAGTCTCATTCCTATGATATGCAGAAAGAGATTTTCCATGATGAAGGTTATTTGAAGAAACAGGCCATCGAGAGTAGTTTTTGATTAGATGCCCCGTCCTATGACATGCTGAGCATCTGAAGGGGACTCCCCAGAAGTCCAGTATTTGATTAATTGTTAAGTCCCTCCAAGATATCTCTATATGGTCAGGAAACCCGCTTCTGTAAGCTTTTTCTATAAGTACCCAAGCTACTCGTTTGTCCTTTTCCCCTAAGCATCTGGGATCAACATAAACACATTTACCTATTGCATTTCCTATTTCTGTTAAGGTCTCTTTCGACCACAACTCCAGTGGAAGACCAAGGAGTTTGACCCATATTAGATTATTAGAGGGAGTATTCTTTAGCGTATTGTAGCCAATATACCATTTATAAAGAGCCAGAAAACTCCTTCCCTGTACCCATGGACGGCTTTGGATGGTTTCCAGGTCGTTTGTACTCAAAAAATGGAAGCAATACCATTCTTTCATCAGTTTAGCTATTATGGGAGAATAGTCGATCAAAGGTTTCCATTTAATCTCTAACCACTTCCGCATATTTGAATCGTCCATCTGTGGAAAGTGCCATCAGCCAATGAGGGCTAAATCCTGCAAACTTTCGATGCGGTCAGTCAGGAAGATATTGTCCAGTTTGATCGCGACCGGATGAGAGGTGGTTTTGACAGGCTTCATATTCTTATTGTAGCCATTTGAGGTCTCGAATTCGGCATACTTCTTTTGCCGAAAATCTTTTTGCTGGAATAACTTTTGTTTGACTTTTCTAGATTTAGCAGACTTTGATAGGCCACCACTATCCACGTCCTTAGATGGTATAGACGGTTGTACAACCATGTCATCCAACGTGGCATGCCAGTCGTTTGACAGCGTGGCAGCACTATGATGGTTTTCAGCTTGAATGACTGCCAAAATCATGGCCTCCGTGACCGATGTATCTGACGTAGGATCCATCATTTCAAAAATCCCTTCTGTCCTATAGGCCATACTGAGAATGTCCTAAAAAGGATCTTCGGGATTGGGTAATAAACATGCATTGAATGTAAGCTGTCCCTTTCTGGATAAAGTACCCAGAGAGTAAATACCCAAAACCAGAAAACTACGTCCTTGTTGACTGGATAACACTGACAATAGGAAGCCTCGGGGATATGACTTTCCCTTTTCCAAAAGAGCGTAAAATCCAAAGAGGCCAGCTGTCTTCTGAATTTAAGGAAGGATGACGATTACATGAGGTAGCATGCAACGGAAAGGCAGGAAATTTAAAAAACGGCGGTTTCTATCAACCCAAAGATGTCAGACATTAACTCTTAAAGTACAAATTCCTTTATCCAAAAGATTTGAGTCTGAACTTATCTACCCGAGACAGATTCAGAAGTGGACGGAAAATAAACCGAAAAAATTTTCCAGTCCTCAGAAAGGTAAACCTTGCCCGGAATAACCAGGAGTCAGGAGAAGCAAGGCTATCTTTTGTTCTTTGAGAAGTTTCAAAACGAGACCTCAGAGCTTCCAAAACAACAACAATATATCTCAAGGACACACCACCAAGAACCAATTTTGAAATGGATGTCTTGACAGGGTTTGTATATTTCAAAACAATTCTTTAATCTATCAATGGACATCCATGACCAGACCGAATTAGCAGGACTTGACATGAGAACTTGAGCTTAAAACCCAAAAAAACATACAGGCCGTAGGAAGGGAAATTCAGTCCTTAAGCTATAACCGATATTCAGACAAAAGATTAAACCAGTAATCCAGTGCTCATAATTCATATGAAATCTAAAAAACCTTTTTTAGAGAAGAATTTCTCTTTAAAATTTTCAGATTTCACACAAACAAAATGTCTATCCTTTTATGCTAACAAAGGACTGACCTATTGAGTGACGAGCGTTTTGTCCGAGTGAAGAGCACCGCTGAACCGAGCAAAAAACACCGAGTCATGCGAGGCCCCACAAAACATAACGATTCATCCCATAGTATTAGCTGGCCAAAACTCCCACTCAGAAAAACTAGTAAGTATCCTGCTAATGAAAATGTTGTCCCCGCTAGCTAATAAGCAGATTCCTCCTAGTGCACTTTGGAAAAGGCCGAAAAAGAAAGGGGGGAAGAAACTAAGCAGGAGACTTGTATCTATAAAACGGGACAGAGGTTCAGAGAAACAAAATCTCAAGAACAGATACAGTTCAAAACTCTTCCTATAGTATCTTCAATTGCTAGAATTCCTAAGGGTGATGCCTCTGAACTTTCATGAAACAGTAACTACAGGCTCAAAACAAGGGATGGTGGCTAAACTGTAGAAGCCTAAGGTATGATGAAAGTTTAGGCTGACCAAAATCCGCAGAGTCAGGGGGAAACGACAGAAGAGGGAGTGACCGAAACTTGCGAAACCCACGTTACCTTTGACAAATACAGTGTGTGAGCATGACACGTCTGGGTTTGTAGACCAAGCATCGACCATATCTGTGCATGTAGCCTTCTGCCTTGAGCGACTTCAGTTGCTGAATGACACATTTGAGCCTGGAGATTCAAGCGTCGAACTCTACTGTGCATGTAGCCTTCATGCTTCCATCCTTCAATTGTTCTGGATTCAAGTCTTACTCTTATTAGGTAGAAGATGGGAAGCGTTCAATCCTGATTTGTCGATCAGCAGTGCTCTCCACTCGGTGCCCGTGTCCTCTTTGATCAACAGTGCTCTCCCCTTCACAAATTGTTGCATTGTATTATATTAATATAAATTTATTTTAATTCATTAAATTTTTTATGTCTAAATTTTTTAGAGTGTAAAATATAATGACTTATTTTTTGTTATTTAAATTGTATTTTTGAATGCTATATAAAGTATATAAGACAAATAAACATTTTAACTATAATTTTTTTTTTTTTCATAATATATACATAATTTTTTTAAATGATATATAGTATATACATAATTGACATTAAAATATTTTACATAACATGTTCATTTGAAAACATTTTATAAGTACAAATTAAAATGATTTTTTATTATTAATATATGTTCCATATGTCAATATTAATTGACATATTGATTAATATTAAAATATTTTTATTAATAATTCATATTGAATATTTTTATATAAAACATAAAATTATAAATTTATATAGAAGACGAAAGGGTTGAATGTTTTTCGAAACCGTATCAATACTTTTACTTAATAAGAGAAAGATTTGGCTAAAATATAGATAAAAAAGGGTGAGCAAGCAAACTCTCGACCAACGCCTTTTAGTTACTTATTTGAGAGCCCAATAAGTCAAATTGAAACGTAGTCGCTCGACCAAGGGCCCCCCAACCAATAAGTCAAATTGAAACGTAGTCGCTTGTCCGCATCGGGCAAGGTTGAATGCTTTCGAAACTATATCAATACTTAATAATGGAAAGATTTGGCAAAAATATGCGTCTGTGTATCAA
Source organism: Pinus taeda (assembly GCA_000404065.3). Taxonomy (NCBI): domain Eukaryota; kingdom Viridiplantae; phylum Streptophyta; class Pinopsida; order Pinales; family Pinaceae; genus Pinus; species Pinus taeda. The sequence goes on along the minus strand of APFE031476286.1, from coordinate 79,359 downwards.
CATAAATTAAATTAACATGTTTTTTCAAATATTTATAGTATTTTTTCAAAATATAAAATTTAATATTTTACTTATATATTTATTTTTAATTACTTTATATATATATTTTTATTATAGCTAATATTATTCTTTATTTAAAATATTATTTTTACTCTAGCAAACATCTATCAACTCAATTTACATAGCCTTTCAATAGACCTATCCTTTCCTATGGAATGATAAAATGAATCTGTGAACTCAATCATTAGAATAAACAAAAGATAATCATAGTTTAATCTGAAATAACATTGATTTTTGAGTTGCATTGTTGACTTTGGGATATGATCTGACACTCGTGTGTGGTGGGATATGATTTGACACTCGTGTGTGGTTGATTTTTGAATACAGTACTCATTATTAGGGTTACTAAAGCAATAATCCATTGTTAAAGTTATATACATAAGGTTTTTCAATGCTTCGCACTTTTTTTCTCGTGTGTTATTCTTTAAACAAGATATTTCAATAATATACGATGTCTTTGAACTACATTCAATGTAATCTTTAAAAAATAAAATATTATTTTGTTATTCTTTTCTTTTTTTTTAATATGTAGAGTAGGTATCACTTCGTTTTTTAACCACTTGAAAGTTTAAAATGTTTTTATATTTTATATGGGAAAGATACATGAACCACTTTAAAGTTTAAAATGTTTTTATGTTTTATATGGGAAAGATACATGTTTTTATTATGGTGATATTATTTTAAAGTTATTATAAAAAACTATTTATTATTAGGTCATAATGTTTTTATATTTTATATGGGAATGATATATGTTTTTATTATGGTGAGATTATTTTAAAGTTATTATAGAAAATTGTTTATTATTAAGTCATATTAGATGTATAAATTGAATAAAGAAAATAATGATAATATTTTTTTAATTATTAAGTACATTTAATTAGTAATTTAAGATTTTATATTTTATTAAATTAAATTTTACTCAATTATATTCAATTAACAATTTATTTTTTATTGATATGGTTTTAAGTTGTTAAAACTTTATTCGGAAAACAAAGACCTTTGAGCTCCTCAAGTTTTGTTTGGATTTGATCACAAATATCCCTTAGGTTGAGTTTCCTCTACTTGTCTTCCACCTATGACATCCCTTGTCGAGGGTTTCATTAGGGCTATTTTGATGAGTTTGTTGAAAGGGGGGCCAAGCTCCCCATCCCCGACACCATCCTTTTGTAATATTGTGATGCAGGAGCATCTAGCTAAAGGGGATCATCATGACTGAGGATCATTTGGTCTCTGTGAGGACCGAGGAAAAAAAACATTCAAGTGAACATCTTAGTTTTCATTTTTATTTTAATTTCTTAGTGATGTAGCATTTAGGAGGGTAAAGGTCGATTTAAAAAAAACTGTTGTAGTCAATTGTTTTTTATTTTATTTATTTCCGCATGTTAACTTTTACAAATTACAGTGTAGAAAAAAAAACAGTTATAGAAACTGAGAAAACCATCAAATGCAACTAACAACAATTAAGAGAAAACTGTTTTCAAAATCATTCAAGAGACAGAAGAATGTATTGTAACGGGTTCGATTTTGGAAAAAGAGGAAAAAGTAATAGAAATCTCTGCAAAACAAAAGTTTACATTTGAATTCCCATAGCAATCCAATCACAGTCCTTTAATCTGTGTTATCTAATACAGTGAAAGAGAATCTTTCATTTTTACAAAGCATATACATTTCTCTATCTACATCAATTTAATAGTCTTATAGACAGCCAAACTCTTCAAGTGTCAAAAGCAGGAGAATCGACAGAAGTCCGAATAGTCGTTGGAGCTCTAGATAAATCAAATCAAATAGAGCCAAAGGAAGCCTTAACAAAACACAGTTCCAGACAGCGAAATAGAACGAAACAACACAGGTAATTCTTGAATAATAGTATCCTTTTCTTTTATTTTCAAAGAGAAACAAGATAGTCTCTATCAATACAAATTACAACCCATATAAAATTTAAACGTTGTCCAAGTTCAACAAGGTTCACAATGGGAAAAAGGGTTGAGAAACTCAAAAATACAAACCCTACAACCACAAGCATAAGTTATGATTGTGCAAGACCAGAGGCCTACAACAACACCATACAGAAGTAAAGACAAAGTTCTCTGAGCCTAAAACCTAGCCAGGCCATCATTGAGAAAGCGACAACAAAACAAATTAAATAGGCAGAGTTATCAAGGAGCGACCCTACCGGGTCTTGCTAGCACGCACAAGAGTGGAAAATAGGTTCTTCGAAGCTGATTCCACCTGCAAGCACCCACCGAAATAGGGCGTGAGAACCACAGCAAAGCAGGGCTGAAGAAACGAAAACAATAGAGAGAGTTCCAGGGTTCGAAGAACTTACCAATACAGGAGACGATGTTTCGAGGCCGCAGCCACCGGAGGGTTCTCTGCTCACAAGGAGCAGTTGTTTCAGTAACAGAGGAAAAAGTGAGAGTTGATGATAGATTAGAGCAAGAACTTACTTTTCCATTGGTGGATAGAGCTGAAGCCACGAACCCTTGAGACCACAACTTGCAGTCAAAACCGATAACATAAACCAATAAATCTCAAGAGCAGCTGAGCGGAAGAAATAGAGATGAAGGCACTCGTTAACAGTTAGAAAAACGACTTGTAGAGAATGTACACAGAGGAACTGAAAGCTTGCAAAACGAGCACATTTTCCATGGACTAATAGACCTCACCCAACGCGGATACAGAGAATCAAACAAGCATAGAACGACATGCAACCTTACCAACCAACGGAGTAGAGACCGCGGCCAGGCTAGGGTCGAGCAATAACTTCAGTAGCAGCAGGATGATACAGAGAAACCAGCACTGGAGAACAACAGAGGAAACCCTCGAGCCACCATAGACTCAACAAGAAAATGACCAGGTGATTAGGGTTGAGAGCATTAACCAAGGTGGGAGGGTGTTTTACGAGGCAGGGACACATGTCCTTCACACATCGGTGCAGGTACAAGTAATTAAAGCCAGAACCAAAATAACTATGTGATTATTGTAATCACCAGTTGATTAAGCATTAATCACAGAACTAATCATTACCAAAACAATCATATTAATCATCATTCCATTTTATATAGTTGTTAAGGGAAAAGAGGGGGTTGGACTCATCAAGTGGTATTAGAGCAGGAAACTAAATTGCTAGGATAGAAATGGAAGTTGGAAGATGAGGTCATGAGAGAGGTGTGCGCAGAGCAGCAGAGGAAGGTCTGAGAGAGGAAACTAGGATCCTTACTGCTCATTTGGAGGCAGTTGAAGCAGGAAGGAGAAGGGATCCGGAGGTAGGAGATGACAATGAAGAAGAAGCTATAGTTGCGACAAATGGGTCGGATGAGGAAGGGTCAGAAATTAGATTGTTGAGGTCGGTCCTATTGGCTAGCAGCAAGCCTAAGCCAGAAATTCCAAATTACGATGGCAACTTGTCCACAGAAGTTTTGTTGGACTGGATCAACGAATTGGACAAATACTTCAAATATGAAGAGGTCAGCAAAGATCGAAGAGTTAAGTTCACTGCAACCAAGCTGAAAAGACATGCAACCTTGTGGTGGGACAGTGTCCAAGCAGAAAGTAGAAGGATGAATAAGTTGCCAATAAAGAAATGGCCAAGAATGGTGGCCAAGATGAAAGGCACATTTTTGCCCAAAGATTACCAGATTGCATCACATCGGCAAGTGCAGAATCTGAGGCAAAAAGGGATGACAGTGAGAGAATATACTGAAGAATTCTACCGGGTAAATTTAAGAGCTGGTTACATGGAGGACACCCCAGGAAAAATAGCAAGGTATGTAAATGGTATAAGATTGGAAATATTGGATGAGATAAGCATTCTTTCCCCCAAAAATATAAAGGAAGCCTACCAGAGTGCCATGAAGGCAGAGGAGAAGATCACCAGAAAACAGAATGCTAGAAGAGGACGGGGAACCGGTAGAGAAAGAGGACAATCCTATGGCAGATGATGAACTGCCAATAATAATGAAGAGGGTAGCAGTTCCAAGACTCCAGGGACAGAAGAAAAAGGAGACAGCACTAGAGGCGGAAGGCTATATCAGAGAGGAAGAGGAAATGGCCCAGGCAGAGGAGCTGCCTATCAGTGCTACAGGTGCCACAAGTGGGGGCACAGGTCTTTTGAGTGTCTTGAAGCGGAACAAGCTGGCCAAAGAGGGGTGTATGTTGCACAGCCAGAGGAAGCAGAGGCACCACCCCAGGAAGTAGAAAATGTGCTGGAAACAGGGGAAGCCTTTGTTATGAATAAAGTGTTGTTGAAACCAACCAAGGAGACAGCTGAACAAACTCAAAGGAAGGCATTATTCTGGATAGTTTGTAAGTCACACAGAAAATGCTGCAAGTTGATTATTGATAGTGGGAGCACGGATAATCTGGTTGCCACAGAGATGGTAGAGAAGCTGGGTTTGAAGCAGCTAAAGCACCCCACTCCCTACAAGGCATTGTGGTTGCAGAAAGGCCATTAGCTGTTGGCTGACGAACAGTGTGAAGTTGAGTTCTATATTGGCAGATATAAGGATAAGGTTGTTTGTGATATTATGCCAATGGACGTATGCCATATACTGCTAGGAAGGCCATGGCAGTATGACTGGAAGGTAGTGCATGATGGGAAGACAAACTGTTACAAGTTTGTCAAAGATGGGATTAAGCACACACTTGTGCCCATCAAGGAGGAGGAAGCAGCATAAACAAGCGGGACAAAAGTGTTACTAATGGATGGAAAACAGTTTTTGAAGCAGATTGAGGATAGTGAAGTGAACTATGCTGTTGTGAGAAGGGAAAAGACAATGCTGTTGCACACATAAATGTCTGATTTACCTGTAGAAATTCAGAAAATGCTGCAGGAATTCAACGATATTGTAGTGGATGATTTACTAGATAAATTGCCTCCTAAGAGAAGTATCAGTCATCATATTGACTTTATACTTGGAGCAAGTCTACTGAACAAAGAAGCATATCGGATGAGCCCTAAAGATAACGAGGAAATCAGAAAATAGGTGCAGGAATTGCTGGATAAAGGGCTGATAAGGGAGAGTTTGAGCCCATGTGCAGTTTCGACAGTTCTCGCTCCCAAGAAAGGAGGAGAATGGCGAATGTGCACGGATTCGAGGGCCATCAATAAGATTACCATCAATTACAGATTTCCACTGCCACGGATGGATGATATGATGGAATGCCTGAGCGGGGCAACATACTTCTCGAAGATTGATGTGAAGAGTGGTTATCATCAGATTTGAATTAGGGAAGGGGATGAGTGGAAGACAACCTTCAAGACCAATGAAGGGTTGTATGAGTGGCTAGTAATGCCATTAGGATTAAGCAATGCCCCTAGTACCTTTATGCGACTGATGAACGAAATGCTAAAAGATTTCATTGGAAAGTTTGTGATAGTGTATCTTGATGATATATTAATTTTCAGCAAGACTAAGGAGGAACACTTTTGACATGTTCGAAGTGTGATGGAAAAATTGCAGCAAAATAAGCTGTTGATAAATCTAAAAAATTGTACTTTTCTTCAAAGGGAATTGGTTTATCTGGGTTTTGTGATTGCAGAGAACGAGTTAAAGATGGACCCACAGAAGATTGTAGCAATCATTAACTGGCCATCCCCAAAAATTCTATTTAAGGTACGTAGTTTTCATGAGTTGGAAAGTTTTTATCGCAAATATATAAGGAATTCCAGTGAGATTTGCTCAGCTATGTTGGATACTATAAAAAAGGAAATTCAGCCTTTTCGTTGGACCAAGGTAGCAGAGAAAATCTTTCAGCTACTGAAGAAGAAGATTACAGAAAGACCAATTCTAAGATTGCCAGATTTTAACAAGCTTTTTCAGGTTCGTTGTGATGCAAGCGGTACAACCATTGGAGCTTACTTAGCCAGGAAGATAAACTTGTTGCGTGTTTTAGTGAGAAGTTGAATGAGAGTAGGCAGAAGTATTCATGTTATGACAAAGAATTCTATGTTGTCATCCAAGCATTGAAGCATTGGAGACACTATCTACTGGGGAGTGAGTTTGTTTTATTTTCTGATAATTCTGTGCTGCAATACATGATGCAACAACATAAGCCGAATCACAAGCATGCTAAGTGGGTCAAATATTTACAAAGTTTCACTTTTGTGTTGAAACACATTAGTGGGCAGGCCAACAAGGTGGCATATGCATTGAGGAGAAGAGCCTTTCCCTTGCAGGAGAGTACAATACAAGCGCTGGGCTTTGAGCATTTGAAAGACTTGTATCAGACCGATGCGGATTTCAAAGAGGCTTATGAAGCATGTCAGAATCCTTTGCTGAGAAAAAATAATCCATGCTTGGACTATAATTTACAAGAGAAGCTATTGTTTAAAGGGGGACAATTATGCATTCCCGGTTGTTCGATGAGAGAGAATATCATTCGAGAGAAACACAGTGGAGGTCTAGCCGGGCATTTCAGTATAGAAAAAAATTTAGATCAGCTTGGACACTTTTATTACTGGCCAAGAATGCGAAGGGATGTGCAACGATATGTAAGTAGGTGTAAAGTCTGCCAATTGGCAAAAGGGCACAGTCAAAATACAAGACTCTACACACCACTGCCTATTCCAAGTGGACCATGGGACTTAGTCAGCTTGGAATTTGTCTTGGGTCTGCCAAGGACATAACAAGGTTTCAACTCGGTGATGGTAGTGGTAGACCGGTTTTCGAAAATGGCACATTTCATCCCTTGTAGGAAAACCAATGATGCCACTCACGTAGCTCACTTGTTTTTCACTAAGATTGTCAGATTGCATGGCCTACCCAGGTTTATTATTTCTGACAGGGACGTGAAATTTACAGGACAGTTTTGGCACACCCTGTGGAAGAAATTGGACACACAGTGAAATTTCAACTCCGCATATCACCCATAGACTGACGGGCAAACGGGAGTGGTGAATAGGAGTTTGGGAAACTTGCTATGGAGCCTAACTAGAGAAAATTCACGGTTGTGGGATCGTGTGCTTGCTCAGGCAGAATTCGCTTATAACGATTCACTGAACCGTAACACAAGGTATAGTCCTTTTCAGATATTGTATGGCATGCACCCTTGCAGAGTGCATGAGTTGCGAGATCTGGGAAAGTTGGAAAAAAGAAGTGCTGATGGGGAAGATTTCACCAAAGCAATGAATGACTTACACGAGTAGGTAAAATCAAAATTGTATGATAACAGTTAGAGATATAAACAACAGGTAGATTTAAAATGATGGGAAGTACAATTTAATGTGGGGGATGAAGTCCTTGCACACTTACGCAAAGAACGGTTCCCTAAGGGCGAATATAATAAGCTAAAATACAAGAATATTGGCCCTTGTAAAATTTTGCATAAATTCTCAGCCAATGCTTATGAATTACAACTGCCACCGGGTGTAGGCATATCGCTTATTTTCAACGTGGTAGATCTGTTCCTATATACTGCCAGTCCTGAAGATGACAGTGCGGTACGACCAGAACGGGACACCCACGTTGAAGGCGGTTCTTGGATGAGGCAAATGCCTTCAGCTCAACCCCATGAGATCGAGAAAATTCTCGACACACAGGTGGCCAAGCGGACTCACAGAAAGGAGTACCTGTGGTACCTTGTCAAGTGGAAGAATCGTCCCATTGAGGTCGGTTCGTGGCTTGACGCGATGCAGATACAACAAGCAGGTTATTCTATGGAGGAGCTCATGGAACGGAGCCATGAATTTTTATTACCCCGGGAGCCTGATGCAGGAGCATCTAGATGAAGGGGATCATCATGACAGAGGGTTATTTGGTCTCTGTGAGGACCGAGGAAAAAAAAATTCAATTGAACATCTTAGTTTTCATTTTTATTTTAATTTCTTATTGATGTAGCATTTAGGAAGGTAAAGGTCGATTTAAAAAAACTGTTGTAGTTAACTGTTTTTTTATTTTATTTTATTTCCGCATGTTAACTTTTAAAAATTACAGCATAGAAAAAAACAGTTATAGAAACTGAGAAAACCATCAAATGTAACTAACAACAGTTAAGAGAAAACTGTTTTCAAAACCATTCAAAAGACAAAAGAATGTATTGTAACGGGTTCAATTTTGGAAAGAGAGGAAACAAGAATAGAAATCTCTGTAAAATAGAAGTTTACATTTGAAATCCCATAGCAGTCCATTCACAGTCCTTTAATCTGTGTTATATAATACAATGAAAGAGAATCTTTTATTTCTACAAAGCATATACATTTCTCTATCTACATGCGTTTAATAGTCTTATAGACAGCCAAACTCTTCATGTGTCAAAAGCAAGAGAATCAACAGAAGTCTGGATAGTCGTTGGAGCTCCAGATAAATCAAAGCAAATAGAGTGAAAGAAAGCCTTAACAAAACACAGTTCCAAACAACGAAATAGAATGAAACAACACAGGTAATTCTTGAACAACAGAATCCTTTTCTTTTATTTGCAAAGAGAAACGAGATAGTCTCTGTCAATACAAATTACAGCTCATATAAAATTTAAACGCTGTCCAAGTTCAACAAGGTTCACAATGGGAAAACGGGTTGAGAAACTCAAAAATACAAACCCTACAACCACAAGCATAAGCTACGACTGTGCAAGACCGAAGGCTTACAACAACACCATACAGAAGTAAAGACAAAGTTCTCTAAGCATAAAACCTAGCCAGGCCATCATTGAGCTAGCGATAACAAAACAAGTTAAATAGACAGAGTTATCAAGAAGCGACCCTACCGGGTCTTGCCAACACACACAAGAGTGGAAAACAGGTTCTCCGGAGCTGATTCCACCTACAAGCACCCACCGAAATAGGGCGTGAGAACCACAACCAAGCAGGGCTGAAGAAACGAAAACAATAGAGAGAGTTCCAGGGTTCGAAGAACTTACCAATAGAGAAGAAGACGTTTCAAGGCTACAACCACCAGAGGGTTCTATGCTCACAAGGAGCAACTGTTTCAGTAATGGAGGAAAAAGCGAGATTTGATGATAGCTTAGAGCGAGAACTAACCTTGCCATTGGTGGATAGAGCTGAAGCCATGAACCCTCGAGACCATAACCTGCAATCAAAACCGATGACATAAACCAATAAATCTCAAGAGCAGCTGAGCGGAAGAAATAAAGATGAAGGCACTCGTTAACAGTTATAAAAATGACTTGCAGAGAATGCACATAGAGGCGCTGAAAGCTTCCAAAACGAGCACATTTTCCACGGATTGACAGACCTCACCCAACATGAATACAAAGAATCAAACAAGCACAGAACGACAGGCAAACTTACCAACCAGTGGAGCAGAGACTGCAGCCAGGCCAGGGCCGAGCAACAACATCAGTAGCAGCAAAATCATATAGAGAAACCAACACCAGAGAACAACAGAGGAAACCCTCGAGCCACCACAGACTCAACAAGAAAATTATCAAGTGATTAGGGTTGAGAGTGTTAACTAAGGCGGGAGGGTGTTTTACGAGGCAGGGACACATGTCCATCACACATTGGCATAGGTACAAGTAATTAAAGCTAGAACCAAAATATCTACGCAATTATTGTAATCACCAGTTGATTAAGTGTTAGTCACAAAATTAATCATTATCAAAACAATCATATTAATCATCATTCCATTTTATATAGTTGTTAAGGGAAAAGAGGGGGCTGGACCCATTATATTGTTTCAAGGTCTACAACAGGGTCTACTAAAGGAGAAAAAATGAAAGCCAATTCCTTGAAGTTGCCAATTTAGGAGCAAAATGAAAAGCGAGTTTACAAGGACGTTGTATTCCCAAAGCACCATAGAACGCCACTTTCGACATTCCTTCTAAAAGCATAGGCGACCACCATAAACGACTAAAATATCACTTCTCATTTGCAAATTTATAGGAGGATGGCCCCCATAAAGAGACTTAGAACACTGGATTTCACAAAAATGGTTGCCACAAGGAGAGATAGACCTTCATTTGGGCCCTAGGGGCTTCTTCGCTATTATTTTCTCTATTTTGGAAGACACAACTAGATTTTTTTATGGTGGTCCTTACTTTTACAATAATGTGGTCTTGTACATAAGACATTGTGAGGAATGTTTCGACCCCAACAAAGAGGAGTATATGTCTGCACCAGTTTGGGTTCATCTGTATTTTCTCTCGATTAATTTCTGGATCGCATAAATACTTGAAAGCATAGGGAATGCACTAGGACATTTTCTAAAAGTATCAAAGATTACTAGACAGGGTAGGAGTTTTTGTCTGCACCGATTTGGGTTCATCTGTATTCTCTCTCGATTGATTTCTGGATCGCATAAATACTTGAAATCATAGGGAATGCACTAGGACATTTTCTAAAAGTATCAAAGATTACTAGATAGGGTAGGAATATTACATATGCTCGTCTCTGTATAAATATGAATATATCTCAACCCCTCCCAGAGTCCATCACCTTAACTTATCAAGGAGAAATTTAGTCTCAACCACTTGACTATGAACACGTGCCCTTTTGATGTCAGCTCTACGATGAACATGGCCATCTATTTTGGGATTGCCCTAGTCATAGAAAAGAACCAGATAGTATGGGTTTAGTGGAAAAAGAAGGCTTTACCAAGGAATTTAATCGCAAAGAAGTTATAGTCCAAGTAGTAATAATATTTCGCCACCACTACCTAGAGAAAATAGTTTTGAAACCTTAGCAACAATGGAAGAAGATCTACTAGAGAATACCTCAGCCGATGTTTAGGTGTGGGAAAAAACCAAATACGTGAAGGAGACAGATGTAAAGCAAATGACCTAGTGTAAAACACCGGAGGTTGAATAAGGGGTAAGTGAGAAGATTGAGGTAACAAACCTCCTAGATATTGAGGAGGTTTCCTAGCTAACATAGCAGACTTATGAATCATTATCTAAGGAAGAATGCTAGCTAGTGGACCTAATTAATGAATGGGTGGAAAAAGAACTTGTAAACTTTTTAGTCGACCAATGTGATCATTATGCAAGGGCTTTGTTTGCCTGGAAAACCCAAAGACGAAAACACATGTCCAAGGGAGCTAGTATACATTCTATGGCAGAATTTCGGGAAAAAGGTAATAATATTTTAGTTGAGTTGTGCTTCAGATTATCCACAGTAATAACCATATTTTGTTAATGTTTCAAATCCCAACAGGGATCCATCATCAAGACTTTTGAATGATGATAATAGAAGAGCTTAATTGGAGGATAAGTAGTTATAAGAGTAATTTGTTTGAAGAATGAGATACTCTGAAGCAAAACTTAGCAAAAATGAACCAAATATGTCTAAAATCAAATAATATTTTAGTTAAGGAGCTTGTTAGGGAGGCTAAAAAGAAAGGAAGGAAAAATAAGAAGGAGTCTTTGCAGGAAACATGGGATGTCCTCATGAATTCTAGACAAACTATGGTGATTGGGGATTACTATAAGGTTATTCCCAAACCATCTCAATGAAGATTCTCACTTGGAATATAAAAGGCCTTAATGAAAAAGGTAAACAAAGGTATGTATGGAAAGATAAAGAAGAAGAAACCAACCTGTTATTGCTCAGGTTGTTCCCTTTGACTCCTAAGGGAATACGGCCGAGGTAACCACAAACCAAGCTTTGGACTGCAGGTCCTAGCCTACCAGCAGTTAGAGAGGGCTCTCTCTTTGGGATTTAGCTTTGTTTAAGGGATGATTTTAGGCTAGATATGATGCACATGGGTTTTGTTTGAGTTTGGTGGGATGGTGATCTCAGATAGAACTGGGATGCAAGTGTCTGTTTTTCCATTGGGCAATGGAGTCACTGCAAATATAATTACTGAAAGAGTTTCTTGGTGAAAAGGTAGTACCACAGAGTAGGATAGGCAGGTTAGAAATAGTTTTCAAATCTGGAAATGATGGAATGAAGTCAGGGAATGAAAGGCAATCAAGAATCTTTCACTATACTGACAAAGGAAAAATGGATGAATATTGTGTAGGAGCAATTAAGAATTCCTAAACAGTATTCAAAATGAGAGAACTAGTGCAAACATGAGCAGTTAAGAATTCATATTTATGACTAATCCTGAAGAAAACATAATAAATAACAGAGATTGAACATAAGGTGCACTCAAACAAATCTTATGCTATTCTTTTTCTCTGTTATCAAGATCATGAAACATAGATGAGATTTACAAAATAGAAAACATAAGACACAGTTTAGTATAACTTATTGTTCCATAGCATGACACAGGAATTCTGTAGCAAGTCCCAGAACATCCAATCCACCTTCAGATCATTCAGACACAGTGAAATTCAACAACCATTTGTATTAACACAGTCTGATATGTTACAGCGCAGTTCAGAAAGAGGAAATCATCAACTAACCCACCAACCAACAACCCTTATTACATTGTTTAGGGCTGTATTTATAGGCAAAATATCTACAAAAATAGATCTGATAGAAGATCTGAGGAAGTAACTGCAATTAACCTAACTTCTCTTGCAAGTAATGTAAAAAATATCTATCTAATGTTGCGTTGGGGGCAATTGTTACAAAAAATGAGGCTATGTGGCCTTTTCTGTTATAAGCTGGCTATTTATCATAACTGTGCATTGGTCTCTACTCTACTGCTCTTGAGTGGCTTTGATGTGCATTAACTGTGATCTGAGAGGCTTAAGTGGCTTCACCGCTTTCTTTGACTTTGATGGAGGCTTTTAATATTCACTTGCTTTGATATTGTCGATCTGATATTCTTTGCTGCTTCACTGATACTTTTTAAATTGAATCTAGGCTTTATCTTTCCTCTAATACTCTTTAACACTTGAATCGGGACTCTCTTTCTCTGCTGGTCCTCTTTAAACTGTTAAATCACCCTTTTTATCTCTTTTTGGCAAAAATAGCTGCTGCAAACCATGCGTTGGACTGGGGCTTTCCATTTTGGCCCTTTTTTCTTAGCGATTAGCACTAATCACGCATCAAAAACTGCCCCAGATTTTCATTCCGGGCTTCCTAAGCAGCGATTTCGCCTTTGCGCGTTTTTTTCGGTGGTGACGTCAGTGGTGGTACGACGGATGACGTCAACATGACGTCAGCCGTGGGACCCAGTACGGCAGATGACGTCAGCAGGGTGACGTGGCAGGGTGACGTGGATGATGACATCAGCGGGTGACATGGCGCAGGTTCAGCACAGTGGCAGGCGACGTGGCGGCATTGTCATGTGGTGAGGTAGGCAAGCGGGGAGGGTGGTAAGCGGTTTGCGTCGGACCGCTTTTGGTACGGGAGTGGTATGTGTCAGGGGTGGCCCGATGCAATAGGCGGCCGACAGCTGTCCCGGTGTACGATGGTGAAACCGTCAACCATTAGGTACTATCGTACCGCTACGAAGGGGTGCCCGATATTGATTAGGGTCGTCGGATCTGGAGGGCCGATCCTACGGTGGACGGGAGGGAAAAGTGATCAGGGTTTAATAGAAATGCGCGCCCGATAATGGTTAATTATTCGCGGCTACGGGTGGCTAAAACCTTAGGTTTTGGGTTAAATGTTTTGGCACGGGAGTATAGTTTCATGTGTGGGGGGGGGTTTACTATGGTTATTTATTTAACCAGACGTTAAATAAATCCCAAGGATAATGGACGCGGAGGGGCTAACAATGGGTCCCAAATGGACCTAATGTTTCCTGACTTTATATACTTGGCTATAGTTGCCATGGGGGGGAATATTTAGTTTATTTGGGGTTTTTATATAGTTTCTTGTAGAATAGGGGGATGGGGAAATGATTTAGGGAGCTAGATAATAGGGTTAGATGTTAATATGGAATAAAAAGGAAATGGATGTATGCTAAGTTTATAGAATGGAGACTTAAGCATAGGGAAGTGAATGGATTGTGTAAAGATTAATTTTACACAAGAAATGTGGTTTCTTTTGACTAAGTCAACTTAGATGTCAACTTGGTTTTTAACAAGAATGGAGTGAAAATGGACTTTTTGGGCAGATCCCAAGGTCCTCAAGGGGATGTTAGTGAGTGATTTGTGAGGAAATGAAAGCGAAAGTTAGTCATGCTTCCATTGTTGTACCATCAAATAACTTCCATGGTGTAAATGCCATAAGTGAGATAAGTATTTCTTTGACAAGACCACAAGTGATTGCCAATCTGCTTCTGCAACCTCAAACTACCTACCCAACCTACTTTACCTAGCATTTTTTCTTCTTTTGGTTGGGTGCACTTGAACTAGCAAACCCAGCTTTTCAACTTTTCTTCTTTTTTACTGTCCTCCTATCTACATCTATACTTATTTCATCCAGGGGCTCAGATTAGGCTATTGAGCACCCTTGCTTCTCTACCTATCTAAGAATCTGCCAAATTAAGCTGTTTGGATAGATAATGATTCTCTATATTCTACAACAGGAAATTGAAACCTAGGGAGACCAAGATTAAGCTGTTTGGACCTCCTTTTAATTGAAAATTCTTCAAAAATGGAATAATTCATCAAAATTGGAATACAACAGAGGCACTTAGACTTGCACACTCTCATGGACACTTCTTTGGCCTCAGTAGCAAATATGGAACATTGCAGCCTGCAAAGTATGACATATTTGGCATGTAAAATTTCGATCATGAAAGATGAATACCTGCTATGAGCAGGATGCTAACACAACCAATATAATATTTCAAGAAAAAAAATAGGTTGGGACAAATTGAATAAGATTGCTAATTTTTGTTGGAAAGGTTTCCAATTCATGGAAATTGATGGTTGAAGAAGTGCTGGTGGATTAGTAATATTGTGGAACCATGGGGAGGTCATATTCCAATATTGGATGGAAATCACTCGTGTTTTAACAAGACTTTTCAAATACCTTGGGTATGAAGGACTTAGTGGTTTTGACAACAGTATATGGATCTCCAATACTGATGCAGGTAAAATCGCCTAAAGGCAATTTCTCTGGTTTTCATAATCACCTTTCAAAAGCCTATGGGTTATGGCCCACCTATATAAATAAGAAGTCTTTACATTGTCGGTTTTACAAAACCCGACCAATCATCGTACAACGAAATAACACATAATATTCCAACTAACATCGGTCCCACATGAATGCACAAAGACAAAATCCAAATAAAAGAAACCCACTTCCATGAACTTCTCAGGTTTGCTCAACAATTGAACAACAATTGAACAACGATTGAATAACAATTGAACAATAATAGAACAACAATTAAACAACAATTGAAAAATAATCCTCCCACTTTTACTTTCCATGTTGACTTTCCCTTTTTTCCACAAACCTTACTGGATTAATTCTCCACCGTTGATCTCATCATTAATCTGATGGTCGTTGATCCACCCAATCATCGCACATCACATATCGCAATTTCTCGAACCACGTTCATTCACTCATGAATGATGTGATGTGATATTAATCCAACGTTCAACATCAACAACGATCCAACAGTGTGCGGCCCTTCAACTAACACACGGTTACCAGACAACTTAAACCCATGTAGTTGACTGTGAGGCCAACGGTTGAAAATGTGATCGACGGTTATGATTGAGTACGACACTTCAATCCCAATCATGACACCCGCAGACTCCTAACCTCCACAGTTACGCACTTCACTTTGGCTTGTCTCACTTTCGCTCCAATTCCTCACCAACTCACCATTCCAACTCCACACACGTAGATCTTCCCGTCTGTTGTTCCAACAGATTATAACACAATTTCTGCTTTCCTTTAGCACTCAGATTATCGGCCAGATTATAACTCTGAGCTTCGTGCTGATTTCTTTAATCGAATTCATACAGTTCGACCACTATCTTCATCTGTATTCCTTAACACCACTTCGAACTGGAATACATAATACTCTTTGTATTATTTCCCTTCTTCCAGATTCGTAATTCATTCTTCACTTGACCTGTACATACATCTATTAGATCCGACTGGAATCACACAAATTCTACCCAGACGGTAAGTCTTTTGTCACTCAGAAAGACTTTCAGAAATTCAACTTGAACTCATTCATCATGGTTTATCACACAGAAACAATAAATTCCCAATTACGGATCACTCAGCACATAAAAGGAATGACACGCACAGTCAAAATGAATTCAATTTCCTCATTCATTAAACAAATGTATAGATACAAATAAAAACCTATTTACAATCTAGCTTTGGCCTGATCCACCTTTATACGGTCTGTATCAATGGTTCTTTCTCATTTCAATGTCCGTAGGCTACAATCCAATCCTCTTGTCTACTAACTCTCTCACTAACTAACTCTACTTGACCAACTCTTTCTCTGCCTTTTTGGCTTACATTTAGACAAAAGGATTCTGTTACCAATTTTGGTTCAGATCCTCAATCTTCTCAACGAAATCCTAAGAATCTTCTAAGTCCTCAATTAGTTCCTAAAATATCTTCCTTATCCCTTGAGGATCTTAACTTTCAACTAATCCTAAGGATCCTCCATAAATCATGAAATACTCCTAATCTAAGATTTACAATTAATTCTCAAATCTCTCAACTATCCTAACTCTCTCATGTTCTTCTACATTCGAGAACATTTACAAATATCCTCACAATATATATAACTCCTATTCTAAATGTCTCACCTAAATCACTCAAAATATCTAAAATTACATGAATTAAATACTTAGGAAAAGCACTCTTTTGAAAACACAAGACCACCTAGATTTTATTAAATGTACACATTTTCGGAACCATGATGCTCTTGCATCAAATACCTATAGAAAAACCAAAATTCGTAGATCAAATTTATTCCATAGACCATGATATTGATTTCGCCACAAATTTTGGATTGTGGGTGGGACTTCAATATAATAATATCATCAATAGGAACAAATGAGGCTTTGATATACTTGAATCGATATCATACATCTTTAATAGTTTCATTGAAAACATTGGTTTAGTAGATATCCCTACAGTAAATGGTAGCTTCACTTGGAACAATAGAAGAAAAGAATATCACCATATATCTAGCAGATTGGACGTTTCCTTATAACAGAGGAAGTGTTACATATGGATATATTTGTTGAAACAACTATTTTTCCCTATCTGGGGTCTGATCATTGGCTAATAAGCTTAGAATTAGACTTGAAAGCAAAGCCAAAAAATTGACCTTTTTGTCTGAAAGGTTTTTGGTTGGCTCATCCAAGATTTATTGCTCAAGTTAAATTTTGGTGGTAGGAAGAATCAGTTCAAGGGAAAAACAACATGCATACTTTCCAACTCAAGTTACAAAACTTGAAATGAAGCATTAAGGTTTGGAATAAATTACACTTCCACAATTTTTTTGAAGAGAAGTTAAAGTTGGAAGGAAAAATGCAAGAAATCCAACAACGCATTATTGTAGAATGGTGTACTATGGATCTAGTGGTGGAGGAGGATCTCACACTAAATAAACTAGAACAGAGAAGAAAAAGGGAAGAACTGCTATGGAAGAAAAATTGTAGGGTCTGATGGCTAAAAGAAGGGAAGAGAAATACAAAATTATTTCATAATTCAATGTTGCAACATAGGCATAACAATAGGATCTTCTCCACCTTGGGAAGTGATGGTCAACGAAAGATTCTTCACTCAAAAATGGAGTTTGAACTGCTACATCATTTTAAGCAATTGTTAACAGTGTTGAAAATGCAACAAGATGATGGAGCTTAGTGAAAAGAAGTCGCCTTCACTAAGTGGTCCCGTAGGCTATTTTTGGCGCAAAGTCTATTTTTAGACATATGGATCATGGTATATGAGTTGCATGATGCTATTTATGGATGATTGGTCATGTTGGTAAAAATAGATGGACTTCTATTTTTAGACACATGGGCGGAGTCTATTTTTAGGCTGCCAGGCTAAAAATAGAACAGTTGAATATTATTAGCTCTTAATAATATTTGGACTATAAACATTATCTTATTCTCTTGGAGCGCTTTAGTTCGAGCTACGGATGTGGCACATGCAACTTCCAGAAGGAAATACATGGTTCTTATGGGCTACTTGAGCTATTACATGGAGGACTTCAGTGATTGAGTTCCGTGGAGTTGATTGAGGAGTTGATGGAGTTGTGTTCAGTTTGACTTAGTTGAACTAGTTGTAGTTAGTCTAACTGATCAATAGACTAAGTGATGAGTGGTGTGAATTAGTTATTAATTAATTCACTAATTATTAACTCATAAAGCAATTGAAGAATACATCAGTTAACTCAGTGCATGGACAGTTCAGTGGAGACAAGTGTTAGAGGTGAGTGAAAGGGCAAGACAACTGTCAGTTGTGCATGTGATTTGCACAATCAATGGGATTGAGTATTGCCAATGAGGATTGCATGGTATATCCAAGTGAAATACGAATTTTGATGATTTTATTCGTCAGTATTCTCATGCAGGATTGCGCAGTGGAGGCAGGCAAGCATTAGAGGAGATTTGAGGCAGTGATTGATTCAGATTTGAGCTAGTTTGTGTGTAACAGGTGGAGATAGTACTGAGTACTTGCAAGGAGTATTGTACTATGTATTGTTACATGTTCTCAATCAATATAATATACAAATAGTTGGGGGTTTTTTAGCTTTATCTTTCCTGGGTCATACTGTGTTGATATGTGTGGTTGATGCTTCAATGTGCGCATGTGAATGTTTCTTAATACTGCTAAATTGATGATCAACGTAGAGGAGGTTATGTATTATGCATGATTACGCAAATAGTGTATAACCAGGATAATCTCTGTGAATAAGTGTCATATTATTCAAAATTTCTACATGGTATCAGAGCAGGTTGATTTGTAGAAGAGATTTCTATAGGATATCAAAGCGAAGTTGATCATCAGATCTATTATTCAGAAAGTGTTTACATTTTATGTCTTCAGGCAGAGTCTGTAATCGGGCCAGATAGCTTCTGGATTCATCCTTCTTTTGGAAGGTGAGATATCCAGTGAATGCCCATACAGTCGATCTCTGTACGAGAAATAATTTGTTCTCACGAATTTTAAATTAGAAGCGGTTGAGTTTTGAGCTGGTGGAATGGCGCTCAAGGATAAACTCAGAAAAATCGAAGTGTGAGAATGGAGACAATATGCCCCAGTATCTCACGAAGTTCACCCAATGCCGGGATGAGTTGGGAAGTGTGGTGGTGACTGTCGATGATGAGGATGGTGGGTCTAGCACTCCTTGGCCTTCCTAAGAGCTGGCATAGCTACCGAGACTCGGTGAATGGAAGGGAGAAACTGCCAAATTGGGAACGACTATGGTCGGATTTGATGCAGGAGGAGATCAGACGGAGCACCAAAGACAATTCTTCATCTATGCATGATGAGGAGAACTGTGCCTTAGCGAGTAAGGTGAAGAAGGGGAAGGAAGAAGGTTTCTCTTTCTGAATCTAGTTCTTCCAATGATGGGAAGAAGGTTGACAAATCGAAAGTGCGATGCTTTTGTTGTCATGAGGTGGGCCACTATGCCTCAAGTTGTCCATGGAGGAAATCCAAGAAGGGATTAGGGGAAGGATCTAAAGTTGAGGCACTTTCTTCACAGTTTGAGTTGGATTTCACACTCTTCGCATGCATGGTTTCATCCATGATGGGAAGTGGTTGGTTTCTTGATAGTGGAGCTTCTTTCCACATGTCTGGCGACAAAAGTTTGTTCAGTACTTTGGAGGAGAAAATCTCCAGATACTCATAGCAATGGGTAATGATGAGAAGTATAGCGTCTCAGGTGTAGGCACAGTTATTTTTCAGAGGGAGCATGGATCTCGAATTACCTTGACCGATGTCAAGTATGTACCAGGACTGAAGAGAAACTTGGTGTTGATCGCGATGCTAGAAGACAAAGGCTATGATGTAGTCTTCAGAGAGGGAAAGGTTTTCCTTAGACACATCATCACTAGACAGGTGAAGCATATTGGTTCACGGGTCAAGAACCTGTATCCTCTTGAGGTTCAAGATGCATGCAAAGCCTTGAACAGCAAGGCAACTCATGGAGACTTGGTGGTTGAGAGGGAGGGTATATTACCTCTCAACATGTAGAGCCAGAAGAAGTCTCAGACAATGGTGGAGGAGCCACGATTGGAGGAGCAGCTTCAGGAGGTCGTGGAGCAGCCACAACAGGGGGAGCTGAGAGGAGATCGAGTAGAGACATCTACTCATGCAGAGACCTCCAGTAGGGGGAAACTTCGAGCTAGGTGGGCTGAGGGATCACATGTAG